>JADBJO010013587.1:0-13290 GCA_016801955.1 Conus betulinus | reverse complement strand
GAAAGACTATAGCAAGTTACTTGGTTATACCAGTTACAGAGCACCAAATGTGTCTTTTCAACCGAGGCACAATTTGACCGCCGTCAAATGCATATAACATTTTATCCAGCGTTATGATTGCTGAGTGTGGGTCCGCAGGTGGCTGGTGAGGCCGATCTGGGCCCGGAAGGAACGCCCCACATGTGGGACACATGAGGGTGGGTGCTAAAGTGGAGGTGGAGGTAGCTCTGACCTTGCGCGCAGCTCGCTTTCTCTCAGCTTCTGCTGTGCGTCTCTCTCTGATGTACATGCACCCTTTGTGATGCTGCTTCGCCAGGCTGGGCGGTCCAGGGCAAGCGATTCCCAGGTGCTGAGGTTGATGTTCAGGCCTTTGAGGGACACTTTGAGGCAGTCCTTGAAACGTTTCTTCTGCCCCCCAACTTTGCGCTTGCCCTGACTCAGTTCTCCGTACAGCAGTTGTTTCGGCAGTCGACTATCTGGCATTCTGACGATGTGGCCAGCCCATCTGGCTCGGGATTTCTGAAGGAGAGTTGTAGATGCTGGGGATGCTGGCCCTTTCCAAGACCTCAGTGTCTGGGACTTTGTCCTGCCACTTGATGTGTAGGAGTCTGCGGAGACAGCTGAGGTGAAAATGAAAATGGTTGAGCTGTTTGGCGTGTCTGCTGTAGACAGTCCAGGTCTCACTGGCATAGAGGTTTAGTGCCACTGCATGGTAGACCTTCAGCTTGGTGGTAAGGCTTAGTCCTCTCCGCTCCCAGACATTTTCACGGAGTCTCCCAAGCACAGCTGGCTTTGGCAATCCTGTTCCTGACCTCTGCGTCAATGTTCACAGCTCGTGAGAGTGTGCTGCCCAGATAGGTGAAGTTGTCAACTGCCTGTAAGTTCTGCCCCTTTACCATGATGTGTGGTTTCCTGGTAGGGTTTACCTGGCGCAGGCTGATACATCACTTCGGTCTTTTTGGTGCTGATGGTGAGACCGAAAGTTGTCGCAGGCTCGTGAGAGGCATTCCATTTCGTGCTGCATCATCTGCTCTGTGCTGGCATTGAGGGCGCAGTCATCAGCAAACAGAGAGTCCCCTGATGACGGTCTCTTTCACCTTTGTAACAGCCTGCAGTCGCCTGAGGTTGAACAGCCCACCGTCAGTTCTGTATCTGACGTGTATACCACCCTGGCAGTCACGGAAGGCATCAGTCAGCATGGCGGAGAAGACCATGCTGAAGAGTGTAGGGGCGAGAACGCAGCCTTGCTTTACGCCGTTGGTCACTGGAAAGGCTTCTGACTCGTCTCCATCATCCAGTACTTTCACCATCATGCCGTCGTGGAACTGTCGGACGATCGTAATGAACCTGCTGGGACAGCCAAATTTCTCCATGATCTTCCACAAGCCATCTCTGCTGACCGTATCGAAGGCCTTGGTCAGATCGACAAAGGTCACGAACAGATCGCTCTGCTGCTCTTGGCATTTTTTTGGAGCTGTCGTGCAGCAAATATCATGTCTGCAGTTCCACGTTCTGCACGAAAGCCACACTGGCTTTCTGGGAGGAGACCCTGCTCAAGGTGTAGTAGAAGGCGGTTGAGCAGGACACGAGCCAAGATCTTCCCAGCTATGGACAAGAGAGAGATGCCTCGGTGATTGTCGCAGGACTGGCGGTTGCCTTTTCTCTTGTAGATGTGGAGAATGTTGGTATCTTTCAACTGTTGTGGGACCCCTCTCTTCATTCCACATGGACTGGAAGAGCTGCGTCAGCTTCTGTGTCAAGGCTGGGCCTCCTGATTTGTAAACTTCAGCAGGGATTGCATCAGATCCTGGCGCTTTGCCACAGGAAAGTTGTTTGATTGCCTTTCTGACTTTTTCTTCTGTTTGGAGTGGGGGGGGGGGGGGGGGGGGGGGGGGGGGGGGGGGTGTGTCAAGGTCTTGCCTGATCTCCACTTGAGGTAGGCGTGCAATGGCCTCGTCGTTGATTGAGGCAGGGTGGTTGAGAACCTGGTTAAAGTGTTCAGCCCATCTCTCCAGAATCTGCTTCTTTTCTGTCAGCAGCTGGGTCCCATCTGCATTGAGGAGGGGGGGGAGGAGCCGGAGGACTGGGGTCCATACACAGCCTTCAGAGCGTCATAGAAACGCTTGGTGTCATGACTGTCTGCGTAGCCCTGGATTCCATCGGCCTTTTGCTGAACCAGGCATCCTGCATTTCACGAAGCCTCTTCTGCACTTTTTGTTTGCGCTGGTGAAGGCATCATTCTTAGCTTGTGATGTGGGGTCATTCTGGTGCGCTCTGAACAGCTGGTGTTTCTCTGACAGCAGTGTCTGCACTTCTGCGTCATTCTCATCAAAACCAGTCTTGGTTTCTACGGGTTGCTGGTCCGAGGTGTTCGAGGGCAGTAAAGTAGACTGCATCTCTTGAAGGCCTCCCACTGCTCTTCAATGCTGCTGTGGTCATCCTCTCGTGTCTTGGGCAGCCTGCCATCTAGGTCATTGGAGAAATCTTCTGCAACTTTACTATCCTTGAGCTTGAAGACGTTGAGCCTCTTTGCAGTCTTCTTGACCTTGGGGTCTTCGCATGGGCAGGATGCAGAGTTTAAACTTTGACACGATGAGGCGATGATCAGTCCAGCAGTCGGCACCACACATGGCCTTTGTCACTCTCACGTCTCGCACATCTCTCTTCCTGGTGATGACATAATCAATCAGATGCCAATGCTTGGAGCGTGGGCGCATCCATGATGTCTTGTTGCGGGTAGGGAGGCGGAACAGAGTGTTGGTGATGACAAGGTCGTGAGTAGCGCACATCTTGAGAGAAGCAGGAGGCCATTGCTGTTGCAATTGCCAGTACCGTGTCTCCCAGTGATCCCTTCCCAGGTCTGGTGATCGGTCCCCACTCTGGCGTTGAAGTCCCCGAGTACGATTAGCTTCTCAGACGGTGGGACTGCTGCGATGAGAGTGTCTAGTTCTTCGTAGAACTTGTCCTTGATGTCATCTGGGTTGGTCATTGTTGGGTACGCGCTGATTAGTGTTGCACTCTCTTGTTTCCAAGTGGAAGCTGGAGTGTCATCAGGCGATCGTTTATGCCCTCAGGAGCTTGACAAGTTTCCGGGTGAGATGGGATCTGATGGCAAATCCCACGCCTGCCTCTCGCCGTTCAGTGCTGCTGCGTCCGCTCCAGAAGAATGTGTATCCTCCACCACATTCTGTCAGTTGGCCTTTGTCCGCTAGGCGTGTTTCGCTGAGTGCTGCTATGTCGACGTTGTAGCGAGCAAGTTCTTTGGCGACCAGTGCAGTTCTTCGTTCTGGTCTGTCTGCCTTGGCGTTGTCCAGTAGAGTTTCGCACGTTCCACGTGCCGAGGTTGAGCACCTTTGTTTTGTTTTCTTCGTAGTTCGACCGCTGGGAGGGACACCCCGCCAGCCGCGGTTTGCTGGCCATGTAAGGTGAAGTAGGCAATGTTTAGGGCACCTTTTCTAAACCCTTCCTCTTGCTATGGAGGTGAGCAGTGCGGTCCTAAAAAGGGGCTGCTCAGACACCCAGGGGGCTGCCGAACTCCACTTCTGCTTCGTCCAGTAGAGAGCGACCACATGCCCTGGGCCGCCAGTGTGCAGGTTCGTGACTGACAGCTCCCAGTGTGTCCACACCTGCTGCCTTCGCCACTTGCCCATCGCCACAGGACTTGAGGTTGCGCTGTGGGGTTTGAAGTCATGACTTGCGCTTGACTTGGATTATAGTGAGGGAGAGTTGCGCATCGTCAGCCTCACTCTCTCGCCCCAGTCTATCTGTGTCCAGTGGCAAGACGAAGTCGAGACGGCTGGAGATAGACTGGGGTGCAGTGGATGACCGTGAAGTCTTTTGTCTTGACACGCCCTGTGCGCTCCACAACGCGTTGCTGGAAATCGCCTTTCTGCCCGTTGAACCACAGTGGTTTCTTCCGCGACGAGATTTAGGCTGACCTGTAGTCTCTTGAAGACGAGATGTTCGAAGATCAGAGTCTGCATGGGGTCATTCGGAGAAACACAGATTCCTCTTTGTTTATATGATGAAAACTTCACATGTTTAAAGAGTTTCCCCTTTGTTTATATGATGAAGACTTCACATGTTAAACAGATTCCCCTTTGTTTATATGATGAAACTTCACATGTTAAACAGATTCCCCTTTATTTACATGATGCAAACTTCATATGTTAAACAGATTCCCTTTGTTTGTATGATGAAACCTTCGAAAACTTCACAGGTTAGAACAGATTCTTCCAGTGTTGGACAGAAGTTCCCCGCCGCTGTAAACTGTTGTTAAACTGTCATGCCAAACCTCACAGCATTCAGAGTGGCATGTATCTACAGCATCGTACTTTGTGTTTTCATCTGTTCTGTTTTCATCAGTTGGCTGCTGCCGGGAGCGAGTGGCATGGTGGTGCAGGAAGTCGGCATCCCGTCAGGCTTTGCCCCGGATATGACGAGTGGGGGGCAACGTGGCGGGCATCAAGAGGGCGGAACAGAGAGGGCGCTTTTTGGACATCTACTTTGACACGGTAGTGAACACAGTCTATTGTGTGTTGTCCCAGATTACTGTAAAACCTCTGTAGATTGTTCTTAATTGACGATTTGTTTGTTTGTTGTTGTTGTCACATTTTCTGTGCCTCTTCAGTGGCATTACTCTCGTGCCTCTAATTCGGTCTATAGCCATACCCAGGCCCGTCTCGCCGCAATGCTGGCACCGGCAATCCACTGGGAGCAGTCAGTATGAATTTGTCATGAGGCGACCCACCATAGGGGCACTGCACTGCTACCAAGTCACTTCGATGGTGTTCAGTGGTGCCTGTCCTGATCCAAAGTACTCAGAAAGCCACCAGCTAGACCCCATAGGGACAACAATGATAGCTTAAGTCGTGGAGCCAGCGTGAGTGAGCTGCCCCTACGTAGGATGTCACAACGTTCGTCCTACAGTCCCCCCGAATTTTGCCACGACTTCAATACAACCTCAGGAAGGGCATACACGCAGAGAGGACACTGATGCCCACATCACCAGAACAGCAGAGCATGGATGGCCGCAGAAATGTGAGAGTTTTCTTCAGTGCTGATCACTGCTGCGGATGATGATGTTCCCTGCGGATGATGATGTTCCCTGCTGATGATGTTCTCTGCGGATGATGATGTTCCCTGCGGATGATGGTGTTCTCTGCTGATGATGATATTCCCTGCTGATGATGTTCCCTGCTGATGATGATGTTCCCTGCTGATGATGATGATCTCTGCTGATGATGTGTCCCTGCGGATGATGATGTGTCCCTGCGGATGATGGTGTTCTCTGCTGATGATGATATTCCCTGCTGATGATGATATTCCCTGCTGAAGATGTTCCCTGCTGATGATGATGTTCCCTGCGGATGATGATGTTCCCTGCTGATGATGATGTTCCCTGCGGATGATGGTGTTCTCTGCTGATGATGATATTCCCTGCTGATGATGTTGCCTGCGGATGATGAAGTTCCCTGTGGATGATGATGTTGCCTGTAGATGATGATGTTGCCTGCTGATGATGATGTTCCCTGCAGATGATGAAGTTCCCTGCAGATGATGATGTTCGCTGCAGATGATGAAGTGCCCTGCAGATGATGATGTTCCCTGCTGCTGCTGATGTTCCCTGCAGATGATGATGTTCCCTGCAGATAATGATGTTCCCTGCTGATGATGTTGCCTGCGGATGATGAAGTTCCCTGCGGATGATGATGTTGCCTGCGGATGATGATGTTGCCTGCGGATGATGATTTCCCTGCTGATAATGATGTTGCCTGCAGATGATGATGTTGCCTGCAGATGATGATGTTGCCTGCGGATGATGATTTCCCTGCTGCTGCTGATGCTCCCTGCAGATGATAATGTTCCCTGCAGATGATGAAGTTCCCTGCGCATGATGATGTTCCCTGCTGATGATGATGTTCCCTGCTGATGATGTTGCCTGCGGATGATGAAGTTCCCTGCGGATGATGATGTTGCCTGCAGATGATAATGTTCCTTGCTGATAATGATGTTGCCTGCAGATGATGATGTTCCCTGCAGATGATGATGTTCCCTGCTGCTGCTGATGTTCCCTGGAGATGATGATGTTGCTGGCAGATGATGATGTTCCCTGCGGATGATGTTGCCTGTAGATGATGATGATGTTGCCTGCAGACGATTATGTTGCCTGCGGATGATGATATTGCCTGCAGATGATGATGTTGCCTGCGTATGATGATGTTCCCTGCTGCTGATGTTGCCTGCAGATGATGATGTTGCCTGCGGATGATGATATTGCCTGCGGATCATGATGTTGCCTCAGATGATGATGTTGCCTGCAGATGGTGATATTGCCTGCGGATAATGATATTGCCCGTGGATGATGATGTTGCCTGCAGAAGATGATATTGCCTGCGGATGATGATGTTGCCGGCAAATGACGATGTTGCCTTCGGATGATGATATTGCCTGCGCATGATAATGCTTCTGTTAAGTTCCATTCTGTCGGAGATTGCATGACAAGTCGTATTCAACCCTTCATTTCATACAATAGCCCAGAAAAAAGAAACTTATTGTGTTGTTACTGCCGATTAAGTTTCACACAGTGAACTTTTCTTCTTGTAAGGCCTACCCGATAGTGGTGTTCTAAACAATGATAAACCAGGTATGCTGTTTCAGTGATTGCTCTATTGTAGTCCAGCAGATCACACAGATTTGGTTTAAAAAAAAAAGGTTAAAGAGAGTTAAAGAAAATTACGCGCAATCAGTTTCCAAAAGACCTACTCTAACACAACAGGAGTGATCTCAGATTTTTTTTTTTTTTAACCACTATTTTCTTTGATGAAAGGAAGATCCAGGAAAGGCCAACACAGCTCCACCACCTCACCTTCTTTGTTCTTATTGTGCTTAAAAACGTCACATTCTTTCGTCGTTTATGCCGTGCTTCATGGTTACAGCGGTTTTGATTTTCCACCACCAGATATGAAACGTGTTATTAACCAGTAGTGCAGTACTCCGATGACGACCCGATACCGGTAGTTCAACGGACTATATAGAGCTGGAATGATGTGGCAGTCAGATGAGACGTGGGGAAAAACGGGTGCAGGCTAGCAGTACAAACAAGACAACAACAACAACAACAACAAAAAGGGGGGAGGGGGAGGGGGAAGAAGGGGATAGCTGAGAGAAAGAAAACATGAATGTGAGTGAGGGCGCTAGATCATAAATTTAAAAACCTTCATCAGCATATATATAGAGATCTTCACTGTCTGTCTTGAAAACAGAACCTTTCATAACGCCTGCCTGTGGCTCTTCATGCGCTGATTCAGCCTCAGTGGGGCACAGCAGGAATGGCATGTAAATGAACCACGATCTGGTTGTGCTAGTCTGGTGGGAGTTACTTCAGCGAGAGGGCACTGAGGATCAGGCAGGGGGAAAAATGAAAATAAATAAATGTGAAAAGATAGAACAGCCAGTTGTGAAGATGGTGAACTCAGGGTTTTTCTCGGCTGGTTGTTGCAGATGACGAAGAATTCGGTGTGCTACACAGTCCCTGTTTGACCGGCAGGCCAAGGTTGCCCATTCCCAGCCCAGCTACGTCATCACTCAGGACTACTATGAGCCGAGTGAGTAGTCGGTGTCGTCTGAGTTGTCGGTCTTGTCTGTCGAGTGTTTTGTCGCATGTAGGCCACTGAACTGTCTGCCAGTTTTCACGTACTTATCAGTTGTACTGTCATTTCCCATCGTCTGCCAGTTGTAAAGCTGTGTGTAATGTGTACGTAAGTTTAACGATCGCTTGTCACAATTGTTTCGAGTATACTCTTATTCATGTTTGTCAGTGGTACAGACCTTCGTCACGTCAGCATCAGTTGAACATCCATTTGTTGGGCATCTTGTTATAGAGAACCCAAGCAAATCCAGGCGAACCCGACTTAAAATATATTAACTTTGCTCACAAAATAAGTTCATTTGTTAAAACTAATTTAAGTTTTTAAGTTGATCTGATTATTATTTTTTTTAAATTGATACTTGCAAAAAAAAAAAAAAAAAAAAAAAGAACATGCTAGGGTTGGGGGTTTTTTCTAGGTAGGATCAGGTTACCAGAACCCAAGAAGTTTTATTATAGGCTGTACCCTCCAAATTTATGTAACATTTACACACACACAAAAAAAGAACACGTAAATTGTATGGGTTTTTTTTTCAATTGAGTTAAAAGAATAATGAAATAATATTTAGAGTAATATCAATACATTCTTTAAGTAAGAAATAAAGTAAAAAACATATGTCATACTATTTTGAGAAGCATTTATTATTCCCCATTCACCCACTCAAGCACATACTGTCAGTTAGGCAGAATTATCTACCACTGCAGATATGAAGGCTTATCACCCCCTATTTCTACAATCTAAGACATAAGAGCAGTGTTCATAAATGACATTGAAAGTAAATTGGTGAAATAAGACACAAATTGTGTAAATATTTTATATGGACATATATGAAGATAGTTTGTATATACAAGTCAGGTCATTTAGACGGAACAGATGGTAACTTTCTTCTGCGTTAAGGGATGCAAGTGGTCCTCTCTGCACATTTGCGTTGTTTCTGGTGTGGCTACTTTCCTCCATGTCTTGGTGTTATGGCAACATGTTCTTGTGACCTGTGCATCAACTTCTTTTTCTGGTCTGCATGTAGCGCCCAAAAATCTCTCTTGTCTTTCATCTGACATACTAGTTTACTACACCAACGTTTCTTCTCTATCAAAAGACCTGGTGCTCTTTCTCCAGTATATAGTCCCCTAATCCAAGCAGGCTTCTCCTGATTTCCTTATAGTGTCCCTCTACTAGCTCCAGTATCTTTTCTACAAGGTCAGCCAACTTCTGGGATTTTCACAGAACTGCTTGTTTTAAAACCTGATTATAACTGTCACAGTTATTAACTTGTTTATTAGCCCACTTCATCGATAAACCCACAAATCCTAGCTTCTTTGATGGTTTGAAATTTTCCTGCTGCAAGGGCACTATACAACTGTTAAAACTGGTAAAAAAAAAAAAAAAAAACCTTGATGCTGTGGCTCTTATTTGTGCCCCAGCTGCCTCTATCCTGCAGACCAGCTCTGCTTTCTTCTGTGGCCTCTGTGATGGAATGTGGTCCAAACATTTTATTGATACTAGTCTTCCTGTCCTTGCTATGGATGCCTACTTTGTCCTTCAGCTGATCAGTGATGTTGTTCTTCAGATGTCTACTACAGCACATCATGGATGCTCCTGGATCTGCTCAGTGGATATGAATTACTCGGGGAGAAACTTACCTGCATTGCTTACACCTCTGATTTCAGTTAAAGAGTTTGTTAATTAGAATAAGATGTTAATCCTATTGATGTGGACACAAAAGGGTGTGATCTCACCTCTTGGTCCTGCAGGTAGCAAGGTCAGAAAGCTGTCAGAGTGTTATTCAAGAATAAAGCTGTAAACTGTTAACTCTTCAGTCTTATGAGCGGGAGAAGCTTTAATTTTCATTTAATACATTGATTGAAACATTAAAACATTATACTTTTACTTGGGTTTGCCTACATTTACTTGGGCTTTCCAGGGTTCTGTATAACAGCATATCCCCATTTGCAGGCACTTTTCAGCCATTTGATACGTTTACATTTCCAGTGTCTCTCAGTTGAACAGTAGGTGGTCTCAATGTTGTCAGTCATACAGTGGTTTCTGGTGTCCTGTGTACGTTTATTTTCCATATGTCTTGGATCTCCAGGGACCCATGTCTTTTATGAAAGTATAAATCCTTTCAGTATGTTGTGGATATCCAGGGATCTATTTTTTTTCAGTGGAAGAATCAAAGCCTTTCCGCACGTCATGGATATTTTTTTTTTGCCTTGAGGGGGAGATTAATGCCCTATTGGCCTGAGGCCCTTAAGGACAAAGTTCCTGCAGCGTAGGTCTGCATAATGGATATTTAGGAACCCATGCTTTTTATGAAGGACTAAAGCTTTCCCATACATCGTTGGGTCTCTGTTGACCTGTGCTTTTTCTGAAGGAACTGTATCTTGCCTTTAGTTATTGTTGCACATAGACATAAATTTCGAGATAACTTTTGAAGTACGAAATAGAACGGTATTCTTTCTATATTTGTTGTGTTCACATAAGCCATTTTCTATGTACGAATTGAAGAGGATAGTAAATGAATGTTGTAAGCTTTCATACAGATTATTCAACTTGCTGCTTTGTTTGAGTATGCATAGTAAAGCAAATAGTTCATCCGCATGGGTGCCCATGCGTGCACACTCCCATACACATTCACCCATGCACAGAATGGCGTTGAACATCCTGCGCTTATGGAGTGTGCGATTCAAACCAGTTGTGCGTGTCAGTGTGGTCTAAACGTGCTGTCATAAGGGGTGTTCATATGCACCTGTATAATAGTGTGTGTGTGTGGTGTTGTTGTTGTTGCTGCTGCTGCTGTTTTTGAAGTTGTGGCGTGTAAGTGTATGTGCAAATGAGTATGCATGCATTTGTATGAATGAAACTTTGTGCGCGCGTGTCAGTGCATGTAGATGCGTTCATGTGTGTGTGTGCATATTCATAAGATTATGCATATGTATGAGAGAGGGAAAATAACCAAGGCAGGAGTACTTTTAAAGTATGCAGGTGTAATTTAGAGAGTGCTAGACTGATCGGGAGTGTGTGGTGACTGTGTGTAGACATGTATTTAAAACGTCCACTCTCAGGATATGCTACCACATGCGTATGCTCAGACCTCCCTGGTTGAAAAAACTGAAGTAAGCTTACATATTGCAAGAAATTGCCCTGGGCGAACAAGCTGTCTGTTTTGAGAGTGTGGGTCCACTTAGATTCAGTGTACCATGAGGTGTGTGTGTGTGTGTGTGTGTGTGTGTGTGTATAAAACGTTTAGTCTTTCCTTTGCCGACGAATTCTAGCAATTCTTTGGTATACAGATGTAGGGCCACACATAACTGACCCAAGTCATAAAATTTTGTGGTGACTGCCTATGAAAAAAAACGAGAAGAAAACAAAACAGGCTGGTTATCTGATGAAAATTATGACACACTTGAGACACACAGCAAGCCTGATAGTAAGACGCTTCTGCTCTGTCTACTCAAGACACTCGAGTTTTTCAATAACTTTGGGAGAAGGGGTGGGGGTTGTTTTTCAGTTGATAATTTGATTTTCAGTTAGTAACGTCGTTTCTTTTGTGTATGTTTCTCGAATTATTACTTCAAACAATTAAGCTTCTGGGGTCAGATGTTTACCATGTGAATGTTGTTCAGATGTTTGTCAGTCACGGGATATAATTGCATCTGGTTTCAGCAAGACAATGCGAGTTTGAAAGTTTGCTATATTTGAGAAGTCTCCGATTCCTGCGAGACAATGTTCGTTGCATTTTCATAGGTGTCAACCCAGTTTTCCTCATTTTAAAACTTCCAACAAAAATTGCTGTGAATACAATGTAATACTCAGTATCAGGCAGAACTTCTTGAAACAAATGGCAGTTTAAGACAGTTTATGAATAACAATAACACTTACCCATCCAACAGAATCTCCTCTTCCATTCCAGCAGAATGCATCACTTGAGACAGTTTGTAGATCAAATCACACACCCTATAGTAAAACACTGACAATGATGCAGAATTAAAACTGTTTATAAACCCATTGTTTACACACTCTTCCACTTTACCAACATCGTCACTTGCAAATGACAGTTACTGATGTTCATCGTTGTACTGCTTGGTGGCAGACTTTGCTGCCTGCAACAAGGGGGCAAGTATGGGTACAGTCTTGACACCCTACCTGGTACACTACACCACACTGCTTGAGGGGGTCCATTTTGTCTTTGACATGGGTCAGTTGCTGGCGTAGGGAGTTGGTGGGTTTGTGGAACACTTTGCATCCATGTTGTTGGAAGGTCCTGGCTAGATGCTCTGAGACTCCTTTAATGTAAGGGATCCCCACTTTCACACTGTCCGTATCTGTAGAAGAAGGGTAGCGAACTCAAGGGTTGTCCCACATCCATGCAGGGTATCCATTAGCGGAAAGGGCAGTCTTGATGTGTTCTTCTTCTTTCAGCTCTTCCTCCTTAGTGGAACACAGTACAGAGGCTCTTTGCATGAGGGTGTTGACAACAGATCTCTTGTGCTGGAGGGGGTGGTTAGAGTGAAAGTTCAGATATTGGTCAGTGTGGGTGGGTTCCTATAGACGGTGGTCTCCACCCAGTCGTCATGGGTTCGGGTGATGAGTGTGTCAAGGACGGGATCTTCCCTTCTGCTTCAGTTTCCCAAAGTGAATTGGATACTGGTCGTCGATGGAATTCAGGTGAGTGGTGAAGCTGTCAACCTCCGTCTCCTGTATACGGGTCATGGTGTCATCCACATAGCGGTACCACATGCTGGGAGGGTTGGCAGCGGTCTCAAGGGCTACTTTTTTCAAAATGTTCCGATGTACAGGTTGGCTACCACTGGAGATACTGGTGAACCCCATGGCAGCTCCTTGTTTTCTGCTGGTAGAACTCATGGTTGAACGAAAAGTAGGTGCTAGTGAGGCACAGTTCCAACAGTTCTAGCACTTGTTCTCTAGTGAGTTCCCACCAGTGCCGAAAGTGGTTGTCATCCTCAATTTTCCCGAATGACTTGGAGAGCCTTGGGTACAGGGATGCTAGTGAAAAGTGCACAAACATCATAGGAGACAAGTTCTCTCCCCTGGAGCCAGTTGCTGGTTTTCCATCTTCTGTACAAAATCTGTGCTGTTGACTATGTGGTGCTCAGTCCTGCCTGACTGAAGGTCCAATATTTGTGTGTCAGAAATTGGAGGCATTGTACATGATGCTGCCACAGTGCTGGACACAATGGGGCGGAGGGAGGCATCCTTCTTGTGTATCTTGGGTAATTCATACAGCTTAGGCATGATTTCTGAAGTGGGGTAAAGACGTTGGTAAAGATTAGGGAGACAGATTCTTCTTTCTTCCATTTCTTTAGCAGGTTGATAAGCTGGTTTTTTCACTTTCTTGGTAGGGTCAGTCTTGAGTTTTTCATAGTGTCTATCACTGAGAAGGGTCTGTACAGGAGTGAAGTGTAGACCCTTCTCAGTGATACAGACACCTATGAAAACTCAAGACTGACCCTACCAAGAAAGTGAAAAACCAGCTTATCAACCTGCTAAAGAAATGGAAGAAAGAAGAATCTGTCTCCCTCTAATCTTTACCAACGTCTTTACCCCACTTCAGAATCCACGCCTAAGCTGTATGGATTACCAAGATACACACAGAAGGATGCCCCCTCCGCCCCATTGTGTC
>JADBJO010013586.1:7500-51738 GCA_016801955.1 Conus betulinus | reverse complement strand
ATCTTTTTAATCTCACTCACCATCTGCCTAAGTGGCGTATCATTAGTCCACGGTGATACAATATGCCGTGATCTTCGGCATTCAAACCCCCATCTTCTAACTCAAACCGTATGAGGTGGCTAAAACTGATCCTATCCTATGTGCATAAGTAACCCCCCCGGCCATAGGAATCTTCAGGATTATATTGGAAGGATTGCTCCCTCTTGACACGCGGGCCTTTCAGAGACCATCAACTACCACCCAGTCTGGGGTGAGTGAAGTGCACCAGTTAGGCATTGGGTCTAGAGTGGAAATAGTATTGTTGTTTTTTCAATATCCTTACAACTAGAAGAAAAAACGCCCACAGGAGCCTGTTTGTCAGCATAAAGGACCAGGACTTTCATGTAAAGATGAGAAGTTAGCAAAGCAGGGGTTTAGACAATTATCAGATGTTGAACTTTTCAGTTGAATATCCAGATGGTGCGTGTGGTGTGTGTAAGGTGTTGTGTCGTGTGTGGGTGTGCTGCGGTCGTGTGTGTGGGGCTGTTCCAGCGTTACCGGTCATCTTTCTGTACCCACCACGCCGTCCCCATAGCCCACTGAAACAAGAAGTAAAGAAACAGGAGCACATCAAGTTTTTGTGGATGCTTCTTCTAGGACACATACTACATTTTAATCTGGCTCATGTTGAAAACTGACGAACACATCAATACAAACGAGTTACATTTCAGTCACCTGTGTCAAGTGAACAAACTGAAGAGCATCGCTTTATCAACAGCTTACACTTTCAATTGTGTGAAGTGAAAACAAGCTGACGAAGAACATCCGCACAAAAGGTATCGCTGGATTGTAAACAGTGGTGTGGGAGGATCCGATATGTTGTGGAAAGGAGTCGGACTTGTACAGTTCTACAACTACCAATCCCGCTTCGCACTGCATGAGTCAATTCAGTCCCTTTATCTCATGTTTCCAAATCCACCGCAAGAGATCTAGGTGACAACAATAAAATCCAAGAAACAGCTTACTAAATTGGAGACTGTGTCCTTTCGGATTGTGCGCTAATTGGGTTGCGAGGAACAACCTTGGTGGACTCGGACTGCTTCCACAGATCACATGGTCTGGAGAAAACAGATGTGTTGACTGACGAAGATCTGAAGACTGGGTATGGGGTTTCAGCGTACACTTGAGAGACAGAAGAAATGAGACTCAAATAGGACGTACATACGCAACACATGTACCAGAACTTGTGTTAAGTGTATCTAGTCCAGCCCCCCGAACAGGAAAGGCTCCACATTGCTTCAGGTGCCCAGCATGATTCAGGATTGTCAAGATTTTGCCTGACGTCGGACCATTAGCAGGACAGCAGGGGCTATGAAACAGCAAGAAGAAGGCATGGACTTTGACGCAGATGTGTAGATAAAAAACAGCAGTGTGGCGAGTAAAGCATCATATCCTTCAGAAGATACTGCGGGGTATATTGGGGAAAAGAGAGAGTGTTGTCGAATCAGTGTTTCCATGTTGCTTTAAAGCAAAGTTGCTTTGTGTTTGTACGAGGTGCAGTGAAATTGCAACATCGAAAACCAGTCGGAAGATGATGGAGCTCAGAGAGGAGGATGCAGAGGTGTGGAGAAATCTGGCAGCATAGGCAGGGATGTTGGGGGCATGGCACGGGGGGAGGGGTGGGGGGGGGGTGAAGGGTTCATGTGTGCATGGAATGTGACATTCTGTTCAGCTGATCATCAGTTCATTCCCAGATTACTTGCTACTTTGTAATATCAGCGGTCTGGTGATGTCAAAGCTCTTTTAGGACGGGGACAGCTTCATTCCTCTGTAGGGGTTAAAAGGCATATCCTGTGACTGTAACTTGACAAAACAGTCTAACAGTTTTCAGTCAGTGATAATGATGAAGAATCAAAATTCAAAATGAACAGCAAACGCAGACCTTACTGGGTGTGCGCACAAAAAGTTCAGCATTACGAGAGAGGTTCTTTGGGTCAGTCTGAACACCAACAATGTTGGGATGAAAAATTTTGGAGAAAGGGCACTGGGTTACATGAGGCAGAAAGCTCTTGCCACTCTAGTCTCTCTCTCTCAATGGCTAGAACAGGATTTGGTTCTTGTGTTCTTGCTCGCATCACCATTTGTAGTAATACAGGGTGAGTTCCCAGTAAATCAGTATCCAAATCACGGGACCTTATTCTTAAGCTCTTGTTCACATCATTGTTTTATAGTCATACAGGGTGATTTCACAGAAAAGCACTATGTGATTCACAGGACTTTATTCTTGTGCTGAGGCTCAGGTCAATAGTTTGATAGTCGCACAAGGGAAGTTCCCTTGAAAGCAGCATGCAAATGCATTGGTCTCAGAACTTCTCATCTTATGGAGCCTCTTCTTATCATCATGGTTGACTCCATGTTGTGTATTCACTGCGCGTTGATGCATTCTCACTTTATTTCAGTGAACACTACTAAATTACACTAAGAATCGGGAATTTGAAAAAAAAAGACAAATTGTTTCATCTTGGCTGTAACTGTGTGCGAAGAACTATGAAAACAAAAGAAAAACCATGCCCATAGGGGATTGTGAGCACATAGCGTTTCACCTTTTGTTTTGATTTGATGATCACCCATCATTTATGTGAGTACCTTGCTTAAGATGTTATGCGTGTTTTGACTTCCCCAAACTATGCAAGCTTCAACTCTCTCATGCTGGCCGACCTTCATGACCACCTGTGTCAAATGTTTAAAAAACACAATAAAGGGAACGAAACCCAGAATAGTGAGAACTTGAGTGAGAGACCAGGCTAAGGTGACATGGGCATTGGTTACATCTGAGCCAGTGTCCACCGAGCGGAAGACGGCCATCTGGTTCTCTTCTGTGGGAATCCATGACAACAGTGGACCATTTGATCCTTAGCATCAATTTTTCAAGTATGGATGAGAAGCTTGAGAGGGATGGATAGGGCAATGGGGATGCGGAATGATGTAGGGGAAAGAAATTTTGCTTTGTGGGTTTTAGTGATACTTGGCGTTTGTCTCAAGTCATCCTGGGAAATGGGATGACATAGATTGCACATTATCTTTCTGTTTGAGTGTGTCACTCACTGTGTATGTGGCTGTGGGTTGTGGATGTGGATGTTCATGTGTAGATGTGCATTTGTGTGTGCATGTCATGTGTGTGTTTGTGTACCATAGGTTGAGACCCATGTGCGTGGTTGTGCATAAATCATGTGTATCTGTATGTGAATGCCATATGCGTGTGTTAAAGTGCCGTGTGTGTGTGTGTGTGTGAGAGAGAGAGAGAGAGAGAACAGCCATGAGATCCTCATTCAGGCTCGCAAGGTATTTTCTTTCAGGTGTTTGTGCCACATGGCAGATTTTGACTTCATTTATCCCTGCTCCTCAATGCTTCTCAGAACATGATGTATAGATTGACATGTGTACATTTTGTAACAATAGGTAATAACTTCTCTGACCATAATGTATTGACAAGTGTATATTTTTTAACAACAGAGATGATGCTGTGAACATTATGTATTGCCATGAGGAAATTCGGTATCAACAGAGATCATTCTGTAACAGCAGGTGATGGCTTCAATGGCTTCTGAACATAATGCATTGAGATGTGGGATTTCTTCTGTCACAACTCTGATGATAATTGTAACTCACAATGTAATTTCCTTACTTTTTTTTTTTTTTTTTTTTTTTTTTTTGAGGGAAGGGAAGAAAAACAAAGAACAAAAAATGTTGGAAAGTTTGAAAGCACCTCCAAAGTGTTGAATACTGTTGTTGTTGTTGTTTGTGTTTGTGTGTGTGTGTGTGTGTGTGTGTGTGTGTTCTTCTCTACATTTCAGGTTCTTTTTGTTTTTTGTGTGCGCTCTTTAGTTTTTGTTTCTTAAAGACGTGTGTGTGTGTGTGTGTGTGTGTGATATCTTGAGTTGAAGACTGAAGATCCAAAAGAAGAAATATGAAGGTAAATGTTCCTGGCTTTGTTGCTGCCCCATTTCATTTAAGCACTCTTTCAGTGATTAATCACAATCTTAACACAATTTAGTAAAGGGAAGTTCTTGCTCCTAACAGGAGAGCTTGTTTGAAACTCGTTTGTGGCCTCTGAGGGTTAACTGAAACAAGTCCATTGCATATTTTTCTTTAGCCTAAAAAAAGGAGACCCTCCACCCCCACCCCCAATGATTCACTGAGTGGGCCATTGTCTCTGCAGTCCACTGAGATCTGGGTGACCCTTTGACTTACGCCCCATGCCACATTTTCTTTGGGGGAAACTTTCACCCATGTGTGCTTTGCATACACACACATGCATGCACACATCTATAGTAGTGGTGCATGCCTTGTTCTCTGGGCATTTGCGGCCCATAAACACGTATGTATGTACAGAGATGCACACAACTAAAGCAGTGGTGCAGGCCATGTTCTCAGGGCACTTGCGGACCAGTCAGTGCCTGGGCTTGATGCGCTTGGTCAGGCTTCTGCAAACAGGAGCAAAGTTTTCATCCATGAGCCTTCCTCCCTTTCCTGTGCATATTGGTGTGTTGAAACTGACCACAGATTGTGGCTGTACTCCCTGCCCATTGTGACCTGGGGGCATTGCACATGTGTGTAGTAGAGAGGGACCAGTCTGCACACTGTGACGTCTGCTTTATGAAACTGAAACGTCATTGCCCTTGTTGAGCATCTTCATCCTTATTGACCACGAAGGGAGGGAGTGTCGGTCTGTAAGGTCTTTTGTGAGAGATGTCGCCTACAGTCACAGTGTTGGTGATGGTTTCTACCATCCAGTAGACTTGCGACAGATCACCTGTCATGAGCCGCCAGGCACTGACCAGAGTGCCGTAGTTGTGTAAGACTAAAGAATTCTGATAGTATGTGGTCCCCTCCCCTTGGTTTCTCCCTCTTCTCTTGTCTGCCACTGAAGAATCCTGATAGTGTGTGGTCCCCTTCCCTTGGTTTCTCTCTTTCTGCTGTCTGCCACTGAAGAATCCTGATAGTGTGTGGTCCCCTTCCCTTGGGTTCTCTCTTCTGCTGTCTGCCCTGCCACGATTCTGATAGTGTATGTTCCCTTTCCCTTGAATGATTCTCTCTCTTCTGATGCCTGCCACCATCCACCCACCCAGCCCCATCCAGCACACACACGCTCTCCCCACTGCATGATCCTTCCTAAGAGAGATGGAAGGGTGAGAGGATGAGGGTGAAGGTGGGAGGATGAGTTTTCACAAAATCGCTGATGAAAGCTCATTGAAAGTTTTTTCTTGCGTGGTGATCATTTATGTCAGGATTCAGTGTTTTTTTGTATGTGAGGTGCATGCATGCTAGCGCAAACATACCTCTGTGTGTGTGTACCTAGCGCGTGCGCAAGTGTGTCACGAGTGGGAAGTTTTAGTGAAGGCAGCATGTTAAAGAGTGTTGTTTTGTGCTGCGGAGTCTGTTTTTTGTGTAGCGTTCGGCACACTTCTTCTTGTCCCTCTCCAGTTTCTCGAGTCCTTTTAAGCTGCTTCTTTCCCCAGAAATGGTTATTCGCACTGATCCTCACTGAAAATGGATTCTCTAATTGGGTTGATTGTGTTTTTCCCCCTTGATCAGTTCATTTCGGAGTCAATCCTATTCTTTGTCAAGAAAATGAAATGCCCTTCTTCTTCTCTCCTGCCCCATCCCCACACCACACCCCTCCCCCCCTCCCCCCCTGCCCCCTTCCTGGGGAAGAATATAAAAGGGGAACAGAAAAAGAAATGTTTACTGGTGCGTGAGAGAGAGAGAGAGAGAATGTGCAATCCTGTAATTTCAGCACATTTGAAAGTTGTCCTGTGTTGTGCTAGATGCTATTATTTGTTTTAGTCTGTAATGAGCCATGAAAGTGACCAGTGTACCTATGTTAGGTAAATGGCGATTCAGGTAAACATAGAGACAGGTGTGATGACTAAGTAAGAAAAGTGTTCATGTTTCATGTGAGTTCAAGGAAGCCATGAAGTGATGGGGTTTGTATATGTAGGACATGCAGCAGTTACTGGTCTAATTGACTGGACTGTGTGTGTGTGTGTGTGTGTGTGTGTGTGTATGTGTGTGTGTGTGTGCAGGGAGGGAGGGATGAAGGGATGGGACGTGGGTTAGACTTTTGTTTTGTGACCAGTTGCTGAAAACGCATTGTTGTGCATGTCCATGTTATTTACAACCGGAGGAAGAAGTTAAAATGGCATTATTGTCTTGGAAAACATTGTAGTATCTGAGTTTGTACTGATGAAACTGGATGAAATTGATTGTAATTTGGCTGTCGCAGCATCATGTCCTTCTTCACCTTCTGCTTCTGTGCGCATGCAGGCGTTAACTCCTGGGAGTGACCTCAATTATAAGTTATGCATTCACAACAAACCTACTTACTTAACCTTTTTGCATGCAGAGCCCTTTTATGTTTTATTCTGCCATAAAGGCAGCCATATTAATCTCCATGGGGCTGCAAAGAACATTTCGGGAAAAAAACAACAGGAGATGGAACAGTGAGGCTGAAATAAGAGAAGGCGTTTGAGAGAAAATGAGAGCAAAGGGGAAGCCCTGACTACACAACAGCAAGTTGGAAAGCTGCGGCAGTCCCAGAAGCAGAATGGTCCAGATTCACAGCCCACTGTAGCCCTCATAGGGGTACATCATGTCCAGAGAGGTAAGCATACCAGAACCAGTCATTGACAAACTGAAGAAACCATTGGGTCTTTAAAACAACGAAGGCATCAGAATTGGGAAGTTGGGTTGGTTTTTTTTTTTTACACAGGATAGACATTTTTGTTTGTTTGTTTTGTTTTTTTTTTTAAGTTCAGCTTTTACACAGGGAAGGCATCTTTTTTTTTGCGTGTGTGAAGCTGAGGTTTTTACGCATGAAAGGCATTTATTGGGAAGTTGGGGGTATTCATATAGGGAAGGCATCATTATTAGGAAGTTGGGGGGGGGGGGGGGGGGGGGGGGGGTACACAGGGAAGGTGTCATTTTGGGAAAGTTAGGTTTTTACAAAGGGAAGGCATCATTATTGAGAAGTGATCTGCCGTAGATAGAATAAAAAGTTTTTCAGGACACCAACAGAATCTGTATTGGGATGGAAATTTAGTACAAAGACAGTAATGCTCCAGAAAAGGGAATCTTTGTTGGGGAAGAAATTTGGTATAGACAAAGAGGATTATAATCCAGGAAAGGAAATTCTTGTTAGGATGGAAATTTAGTAAAGATGAAGACAATAATGATACTCCAGAAAAATGGAGTGTTTGTTGAGATGGAAATTTAGTACAAAGACAATGATGGTAATGCTAAGGAAAAGAAAAATTCTTTAAGGGGAGGAAATCCTTACTGGTTAGCGTGAACCATTTTCCAGGAAAAAGTCTTTGACTTTGCATTTCTCAGGCAAAGAGACGGAGTCTGTTTTGCACAATGATGTAACCCATGGCCAACTCAGCACAGATCATTAGCTAAAGTGATGTCATTCAATGCTAGACATGAACCATTTCACAGGGCCTTGGCCGTGTAGGAGATTCTAGGGAGAGAGTTTGACTTGGAACGGTCATAGTTAGCAGGTTTCAGTGTAGTTCCATTGATGACAAACGGAGAGATGGATCCAGTAGTAGAGTTAAGAAAGTTATCAGTGTTGGGATTGGGAGACTGTTCTAAACACATTTTGTGGAAGGCTACAAATAAGCATTTTATTGTATCAAAACAGGCCTTTTTTTAAAGCTTCTCCCACGGAAAGTCAAGATTGTGTTGGAAAACGCCATGTATGACTTTTTTCCATGAATGGTTATGGGTACATCAGTAATTAGACATGCAGTTATGTGCAGTTTGGTTAGACGTGGAGGGCGTTTCCTCGAACAGACTATGGCCCTGGCACTGTTGATTCAGTTGTTGAGAGGGTGTCAGACTGTAGCACTGGTACAGGTGGGCCGATTACGAAGAGGGTGTCTTCTTTAATAGACAGACGATTTGCACCATAGGTCTGATGGTGGAGAGGGTGTTTTCTTTAATACACATTCATTCTGGCACTGTGTGCTCAGATTTGAGTGTTTAGCTCTCTGTTGACACTTGTGTGATTAGGAAGAAAGAAAAACGACTGGTCGTCTTCCGTTTTGCATTGGGGCAGCACAGCATACGCCATTTCTCTCTTACACAACACTCTTGTATACTTCCAGAGTACCCCCCCCCCCCTCTCCCCAACAGATAATCCACAAGATAATTTACACACACACACACACACACAAATTTTCTTATGTTTTGCCTTTAGTGTGTGTTTTGGTTTCTTTCTTTTTGTTGATGTCATGGTTCTCATTTTCTTTCCATGAAAGAGCGTTTTTTGTGAAACAATGTCATGAGTACAGATGATGCATCACTCTTTGCCTTGATTGCATTCCTTTTCGTTGTGATTCATCGATTTGTTCAACATGCTCATGTTTTCCTCGTCTGCTTTGTACCGTTCTTTGATGGAGCTTTTTTTTTTTTTTCCTTCTTTTAAACATGATTACGTTGTGTCAGTATTGTTCCCAGATCCTCCCAGACATGTACATGAATCCACATGTTCACATTGTTGAATTTGTTGCATTAAAATGCCTCGGAGATGCACTTTGTTCAGGATTTTTTTTTTTGTTGTTTTTTTGGAGGGGGGGGGGGGGGAGCGTAGAGGAAGGACCCACCCTACCTTGGATGGGACGGAGGGGAGGTGAATGATGGGAGGGGGGATAATTACTTGGAGGGGGTAGGGACGAAGACGCGCAGAGGTAGACATGCATGTTTGACGATTTTATGTAAAGACCTGTCCACAGTGTATGGTACGTTCATACTAAACGTGGTTGTCCTTCAGTGTTTTTTCATTGGTACTAACAACACAACAACAACAACAAAAAGTGTACAAATCGCTCCTTATTCGCATTAGCAATGTCAAAGGCCGTTCAAGCCACTGCACGAACATCCTTGCGACCCCCCCCCCCCCCAAATTAACAAGACTATGTTCTGATTTTTTTTCATAGTGTCAGGGGACCTAACTTTCACTTCAACTTTATACAGTTATGTTTCTTTGCAGAACTTCCCTGGTTGCTCTATTTACGCATGCATATGTGGTGTACATGTGGAAGCTTGGAAGTGTGTTTGGATGTGTATATGTGGTTGATATGGAATTGCGTGTGTGTGTACAAACCTCAATGTGTGGACTAGTCGACTGTGTGTTTGCAGTTATTCCTTCCTAAGAACATGCAGATAATTGCATGTTGGACTCCCATTTTCATTTGATAAACAGGCATTCTGTCCATTAAACCACCTGGTGGTATCAGTCGGTTACCCGTATCCTTTTTTTTTTTTTTTTTTTAATACAAAGTGTTACCATATTAGTGTAGAGGTTACACAACAACTGACACAAAAAAACGTTTAGCATGAACTGTACCATACTCCTGAGGAACACACATTGGGTTAACATTGTACAAATCTGTTTTATGTTGTGAATTGTCAAAAAGCGTTTTGCCGCTGTTAAACATGAACTTGTGATGTGCTTTTATTATTGTTATGATTGTTGACATTGTACTTGTACCAGTGGTGGTTGTTTATTGTACCAGTGGTAATACTACCAGCGTTGCAGGTGTGTCAAAGTATCATGAACTGAGCCTCTCTGGCAGAGCATTTTTGTTGCTGGTGCGTTTCTCACAGAGAAACAAAAATGTTGTTCAAACTGAGAAAATCAGTAAAATATAATAATAACTTGCGGATGTTGTTGGTTCTATTGAAGTTCACAGGTATGTGTATGTATATGTGTGTGTGCGCGCGCGCTGGCATGTTCATGTACGAGTGTGTTAGTGTTCTTTAGTTCATCTCCATTAGTGTTTGAAAGCATTTATGTGCAAAACATAGGAGAGATTCCAAGACAAGACAAAGCAACAGTTGAAGCGACCCCATTATTCCCCTCTCCCGCCTTTTTCAATTTCTATGAACATTGAAAATACAATGCTTTATCCATATCCCTATTGCATCATCTAAGCTGGTTTTTCCAAATTGTCCAGCGAGTATTTTGTTCTTTTACAGAAGTTTTCAAAATGCCACCCACATGTGCATGCACATCCACTCAAAATATAGCAGTGACACAGACCACAGCTAGAGTCAAATGGCTCCAATGTTTGGGTCAGACATCAGCTGAGTGTCTGTTGTCTGCAAGTCCACCTTCTCAGTGTTGCTGTCTAGTCTTTCAAGGTCCTCTGGGGCATCGCTCCCACATGCTCACTCCAGCTCCCCAGATTTAGCCACGCCCATGGAGGTTCTGTCGCAGCCCCTACAATCAGTAGGAACCAATCAATATCAAGGCGTCATGAGGCAACCCACCAGAGGAGATACTGCACTGCTGCCAGGTCCCTTCATTTGCACAGGACAAAACATTCGTTTGGAGCTGTAGGCATGAACATGGAGCAAGGGTATGCTATGGTGTCAACACACGTGTCACAGACTGAGCTCCCTCAGACTATGGTGGCAGTACCTGATGATAGTTGATTGCCACAATCATCCTGACCACACGCTGCTGTCTCTACAACTGTCCCAAGGCTCCTTTGTGGGCAGCAGCCCCCCAAAGTTAAGCTTCTTTCCGCCTTAGGATCCAGCAATGTATACCCACACTCTCTCTGCTTTCACACACTGACATCTGTCCAGTCACAACACACTAAAAACCACGAGACCAGTTTCGCTGAATGATGCAGTTTATTCATAACTACTCTCAACATGGTTTTTGAAAATTCATCTCCATCACTTGTGTTTTCTTTCTTCTTTCGTACAAAGTCCAGCTGTTTTGGTTACATCCTACCTTTGCTCTCTGTCCTGTCAGAAGTAACCACTGGTTCTAGCCTCATGAATGGAATACATCTTTTCTTTCTTTTTATTTGGTTTAGTTTGACGCTTTGCATATTCTTTTTAATTTTTTTTTCAACAGCCCTGGTTTCAGAAATTTGCTGGACACTAACAGGTTACTTACACCTTCTCTCCTTCATCCATTCTCATTCGCTCAACCTGTGAAAGAAAAAAAAAATCTCATTCGTACACAATTAAAACATCTTAAAAACACTTAGCATGAGCATGGCATAAAAACGGCATTTTGCACAAAACAGTAATTCTAATCTACCCAATAATAAGCAATCATAAGCTCATGTAAAAAATGACACTCAGACTTCTTTTTTCCTTGCTTGCTTGCTTCCATTTTTTTTCTTCCTTTTTTTTTTTTCTTTCATTTGCTACAAAAGCCAGTTTCACACACCCTTCTTCATCAATAAATATTTGAGATGACCACAAACATTAATGTACAGTTTGCTATGCAATGAATGACGTACACACACTCGATCAAACACTTCAGTAACTGTCATGACAATGAATGAAGTACACACTCGACGATCAAACACTTTAGTAACAGTCACGACCAAGTCAACACACTTCAAGTGGTCAGACCAATCTTTTAAGCAGGTGGTAAAGAAGATACAACCAACAAAACCATAAGTTAGGATGCCAGCATGGATGGAGATTGCAGGAGAGAGGAGGTTCACTTGCCACAACTCTATGCAACTTTTTAATCTGATTAAACACCAACAAAATCATGAAGTTTCTCCGTGTCAATAACCTTGGCCACAGACAGAGAGGAGAAGAAGAGAGAAAAACAAAAGGGGCCAATTAACAACATGTTTTAAGTTCTGAATTGAAAACCGCATCATTCTCATTCAAATCAAAGGCAGGAAGACAATTTCAATGAGGGAGATGATCTGTGATCTTCCCTCACCCTACCAGAAGGGCAACCTTCTGGTGTGGGAAAAGAAAAAAAAAAGGAAAAAAACTTTCTCCCTTCCTTGCAATATCAGGTTCATCCAAAACAACAATTTTCCCTGACAACCTATCGCTTTACCACCTCCCTGAAATCAATAATCCCCACCCCCCCAATCCACAGGACAGAGAGAGAGAGGGGGAGAGGAGGGGGAGAAGTAGCAACAGAAATAACTGACATTTGGACAAGAGTGAATCCCAAACGTCCAAATGAGAACAGCCTGGAGAAAAAAAAAAAAAAAAAAAAAAGTGGAACAGGAATGTCACTTTGCAAATAGTGGACACTAGCTTTCATGCTCCCAAGACTGTTCAGGCCCAAGTAATATTCTCCAATCTGACAAGACTAATCCACAATCATCAGTATGAATCTCTTGTGTCATATCATGCATGTCCTTTTCAGTAGACAGGAGTGTAGAGAAGAGGGGGCCTTCAATTCACGGATGGTTCTTTCTTGGGATTTCTTGGACTTGCCTATCATCCTCTGGTGGTCGATGGTTCTTTCCAGGGATCCCTAAGGCCTGTCTAGCATCCTCTGTCAAGAAGAGGATGTGTGTGCATGTGTGTGTGTGTGTTGGGGGGGGGGCTGAGATTGCTTTTCCTTATTCCAAATCGCGACTTTCTGTGCTCAAAAATCCTGTTTTTTCTGAATTCATTTGATCCGATCTACAATGCACCATTTTCCTGAATATCCCTTCATCAAATTTTTAGTTATGGCTCCTCCCCACCCCCCACCCCCCTCCCCCCCCAACCAGATTTCTTCTGCCTTTGTTGCTCTTGCTTCTGTTAAATTGGGACTTTTTTTTTTTAACCCCCAGGATTTCTTGGATGAAACAGCGGAATTCAAGTGACAAGAACTTACACCACCTGTTAGCACTTCCAGCAACAATCAAGATTGTCTACATCTTAAAAAAAAAAAAAAAAAGAAAGAAAGAAAGAAAGGAAGGAAAAAAGGCAAAAGAACAACAGTGTTAAAAACAAGACAATGTCAAGGCAGTCACCTGAGCCATGTCTTCAGACTCTGCGATGCAAAGCAACATCTCCATGTCAAACTGACAGGGCAGCAGAACCCTTCCGACATTCTCCAATAATCCAATGACCAGCCACCATGCCCAGTCAAGATCTACGCAATGACCATGGAACATCAAATTGAGGCTTGGGCAGAGCACTCTCGACCTAGACCAGCTTTCCTGTTCTTGATTCCCTTGCTTCCAGAAAAGCATCACTGATAATGCTGATGGCTCTTGCCCTCCGTTTCTCAAAACTCTCTCCCCCCTGTCTCGAAAGCTCTCCCACCCATTCTAGAAAGCTTTCCAAACCTTTTAAAGTTCGGAAAGCTCCCATCCTTTTAGTTCTTGGGAAAGCCGTCTCCCACTCAAAGTTCTTGTTTGTTTGTTTTTTAAATTCCAACCCTTTTTGGCAAGCTCTGTTCCATCAACAGTGAGCATGCCACCAGAGCCATATCACAGAAGTCGTCTCTGATCATGAACTACTGTGACAAAGCGTCGGCCATCATCAGGCAAGTTCTCATGTTTTAATGTTAATCCTTTCATCATAATGCTTTGCTTTTCTTCCCAAACTTTGATTTCTCCTCCGCCCTCATATCTCATGTCCTAACAGCTACCATTCCCCCTTCCCTCCTACCCCCCCCCCCCCCCCCCCCCCCCCCCCAAAAAAAAACAAAAAAAAAAACCCACCCACACACGCACCTCCCATTTCTACCTCGTTCACTTTTAATAATTTACGAGCAACTGTCTTCCAAAATCCACCCCATCCCACCCACCCTCCCCTCTTTCACCACTCATGTGTACAAACTCAAACCCCATCTCACCCCTCCCCTACTCTCCCCTACACACTTCCACTTCCCCTCCTTTTCCCCATGGCAAAACGGTATTAATTCATATACAAACAAAAGACAATGAGCCACTCTCTCATGGTATTCCGCACCTTAACCCCCACCCTATCCCCCAAGTCCACAGTTTCTCATCAGTCTTCCACACATACTGGTGTTGTGCACTCTGAAGCTCACCGTCTCAAAGACTGTAATCGGCAGGGGAAAACAACAAACGATGCAAAGTGTGAAGGGATCAACAGCAGTCCCCCCCACCCCACCCCACCCCCACCCCCACATCCCTCGCCTACATTTCTCAACAACAGTGCCAGCAGAACCGGTTGGCACCCTCAACAGCTGAGCAGTCTATGTGTAGGTCAACTAACACAACGCATCAAACTGGCGCTTCTGCCAGCAACTCATCACACACAAATACATTGGGCAGCAAACTCACGAAGCTAACACTGTCACAGATGCACACATACACGCCAGAACTAGCTCTCGTGGGAGACCACCACCACACACACACAACTTCAAAGCCTGTATTTGCTTTGAGCTCGATTTGTCTCACAGTCAGACAATAGAAAGGATGCTCAGGGTGTGCTTATGCCCGGTCCCCTACAAACACATCCCATCAGACACGCACAGCATGCAATTCTCCCCAAACAACGCACAGTAATGTTTATCATATGTGTGCTCACTCTTCAGACACCAGCAAACCCTTCTGAAATCAGAAGGTAAGCATAACTGCCCCTTTACCTATACAAACAGATGCTGTCCCCTCTTCAGACTTTTATAGGGACACTTTCAGTACGCTCTGGCGTCTCATCTCTTTAAAAACACATCCATTCATTTCTGGTCACTTCAGCTTTCATTTCATCTCCCACATGCACTTGGCCTTCAATCCACTTCCAACTGTCCCAGCCATCCATTAACTTGTACTCCAATTCACTTCATATGTACATCGACACTCTGTCAACATAATCAGCCCTTCAATCCTCCTGAAGTAATTTTCAGCTATTAACTGACTCATAATGCACACAGCCTTCAGATCACCTCCAACAGAGGCTTGGCCATCCATTCACTAGAAATAGACTCACCCATTACGTTGCTTCAAATATATAGTTTTATACCTGGCCATCAGTTCACTTCACATAATATGCTCAACCATCACTTTGGGCAACAGAAAATACTTACTGTACACATTCAAATTAACAAGTAACAAAATCATCATTTTTTTTTTTCCCCAACATTTTTTTCAACAATGTTTGGAAAAGGAAAAAAAAAAAATACTCAATGAAAATGGCAAGTATGATTCACAAGAAAAAATATCAAAACAGTACAAATATTTCAAACTCAAGCTTGCGCGCGGTCTCACACACACACACACACACCACACACACACACACACACACAGAGTCATAACATCTAAGTAAAACGGGTACAAATATTGAGAAACACACACACAGAAATGCTAAATTGTGGCGTGTATGCATACTAGTGTGTGTTGAGTTTTTTTGTTCATCCCTTGTTTTGTCTGTTTGTTTTTAAAATAAGACTCCAGCTCAAAATTCTAAGAGACTTTTCTAACATATGACCACTGGTCTTGATTGGGGGTTTTGCTTTTTGTAGGTTTCCTGCTCAAGGCTAAGCTGACCTAACTTGTCCAAATCAAGAGTTCTCACCACGCAAAATCATAACAACAAACTTCTTATTATTGCTATGTCTGATTTATCACACCACATAATGATATTGAAAACAAAATCCAAATCTCGTCAGAAAAAAAAAACCAAACAAACGATACAAAACTAAACAACACCTGCATCATAACTCATGAGACACACTATTCAGCCTTTCACAGGTTTAAAATCAAGTTTCAGTTTCAGCATGAGAAAAGCCCAGCAGGCCACACGGGGGTCCCTACCATGGCTGTCAGCACACAGAGAGAAATCCATAGCCCTGCTCTGAAAGAAAGCAACAATCACAACAGATCTAGTGACAACACAGGCACCTCAATCAGTAGCATGGCAGCTTAACAAACAAACAGAAGGCAGGGGGAAAAAAAAAAGGGTAAAAAAAAAAAAAAAGAAACAGTTAAATGCAACAGAAAATCCATTTTCATCAACCCTATGGTAACACAGACACTGCAGATTGGTCACAGCTCAAGTTCTTTTGAACAGTGTTTACACTTTCACAAATGTTGCCTAGACCCCCCCCCCCCCCCCCCAAAAAAAAAAAAAAAAAAGGCTGGCATACTATGTATTGGAGGGACAGAAAGAGGTATTAAGACTTTCTGGAACATAGCTGAATGGGCTACAAACATATTCAAAACAAAAAGAAAAAAAGAAAAAAGTCCACACAGATGGCAACAGTCAAGAAACGTGTAACAAACAAAAAAAAAACAAGAAAAAAAAAACATAAGGCTTAAAAAAAAAAAAGTGAAAGACATGGGGAATTTACCAGCACAGGATCTGTATGTGATGGGGAAACAATTCATGTAAAAAAAAAAATTAAATAAAAAAAAAAAACCTCCAGCATACCCACAGGTCATGTGTTTTTCTGTTACATTTAAGTTTTTTACTTTTTTTTTCCTTCAACTTTTCGTTTATGCTCTACATACACACTTACTGGATGTTCAGTGATGACTCAGCCTTAAGGCCATTCTAATTTCTTTAAAGAAGCTAAACGTTTAAGAACTTGCTTCAGTCGTGAGTCTGTAATGGTTGCAGAGATGCTGTCAAGACTACCACCTTGACAGCATCAAATGAGTATCACCAACTTAAACCACAGCTTCTTAGCTGAAAGACAAGTTTTAGTTTCTTTTACTGCAACCCAGCCCCCCACATGGGGCCCTTTCAGGGCTGTTAACACAAACACATGTGAGGCCCTTTCAGGGCTGTCATCATAAACTATTCTGAATCCAGTTTAGCTGGCTTTGTTGTACAGCCTGACCCCTCCACTCCACTTATAAGGCTCTTTCAGGGCTGTCAACACACAGCAAAATATTCTGAATTCAGAGTAGTTTCATTCAACCTCATACTTCTGCCCTTCCACTTGCACCTGCATCGGGCCCCTTCCAGGTCTGTCAACACATAAACTATTCCGAAATCAGTTTTAGCTAGTTTTGTTACAAAGGGCATTTTCAGGTCCATGAACACACGAGGACATTGGTGGATGAGACTGTACGTCCTAAAGTAAACAACAAACATAACTTATTTACTATTCATAACCAGAAAGCTACTGACCAATATGAACCTGGAGGATGCGACTAGATTGTTCTGAGGTTGCCAGCATTTCACATCCCCGATTTAACACACAAAAAAGGTTAATAACATTACCATGCCACAAATATACTCTATGAAACCAAAAACAAAACAAACAAAAAACCTAACTAAAGGCAAACAGCTATTTCAAAATGGACCCGCCAGTCTACTCTATACTGTTCACAGTATCACCACCTTCACAACAGACCCTAAACAGTGTTCACAGTTGGCACAGATTACGTTCACAGGATTACTACCTTGCCAACAGATCAACAACAACAAAAAACTGGCACGTTATTAGCTGTAACCAACAGAGAAAAGTGTACAGACTGTCTAAAACAAAGGCGAGTGAATATGCCATAAGACAAGACAGACAATGGACAAAGGTGAAAGGAAGCTTAAAAAAAATAAAGACTCCAGTCAACGGAGTAGTAAAAGAGAGTGGAAATTACAAGCATAGAATTTTGAAAAAAAAAACCACAGAGACAATTAACACTGAAAAAAGCCCCTGGCAATGTTAATGTGGCAGGCTACTATTTCGGACAGCTCCTAAAAGCCACAGATTTAATGAGGTTTCCATTCTTGAGTGCAGGACATGACTAAAACTGGAGAGTGTGATTCTCAGTTCTTTTGTAAATAGTGAACACATGTAATCAAGTTTCTTTTCTTTTTTTGTTGTTAAACTATCTAAAGCTTAAAAATCCAGGAAATTCTATCGAGACTAAGAAATATAACCAAACCCTGACAAAGGGACAAAAATAGCAAAACGGCGCTACTCTGAGAGTGTGTGTGTGTGTGTGTGTGTGTGTGTGTGTGTGTGTGTGTGTGTATGCGAGTGTGTGTGTGTGTGTGTGTGTGTGTGTAAGGGAGAGAGAGAGAGAGAGAAAAAGAGACAGAAATGCAAGTAATAAAATGGTTAAAAAAAAAAAAATTAAAAAAAAAAAGCTAGTAAAACAGAACAAATGAGCTTCAATTTCCAGATCTTGGATTCTGAAAGTAGCTGGATTTGAAATGTAAAAATGAAACAAGCAAAAAAAAAGATAAAGAAGAAGAAAAAGAATCTTAACCAAAACCACATGAAAACACAAAAACCAAACACTCAAGCATGAAACAAAATACCCGTAATGATTTTATGCATGAAATAATCAGGAGCAGGTTGGGGGTGGGGGGGGGAGGGGGGGGGGCGGGGGGGGGGGGGGGGGGGGGGGGGGGGGGCTGAGAGACAGTACAGGGACTTGGATGGGGTAGGAGGCGTGGGTGGGGGAGGAACCCACATCAACCAGGGTAGGATTGTGTACCATAACTCAGATCAGTCCACAGCCATTCTCTCTCAGATTCAGCCCTCTGTTCTGAGCCTCCAGTTTACTTTCTCTTTTCACAAAACACACACACACACACACACACACACACAAATGAACACAGCATGTCGCACATGATGGATGAGGAACACTGAAAATCAGACAAGAACAACCCCCTCGCCCCTCCCCCCAAACCTAGTCTGACAATGTCAACAACAAATTCCATGTTGTCTTTCTACAAATGGAACAATCCACCATCACACCCCCAACCATCTTCATCCCATCTCCCTCTTAACCCCCTCCAAAGGAAACAGGTTATGCAGTGAACAAAGGAGTTCAATGAAAATCATAGCAACAAGAATGTCTCTTCATGATGAATGCAAACCACTGCACTAACCGCACACCCAGAACTCTTCCTGCCGATCCAAACAATACAAAATATACTGGGAAGAAACCGCATGACATGGAACTTCATTTCACCAACTGAACCAACATACGTTGTCGCCTGAAAATGTTGGTTCAGTATCGTCTGAATGCAGGTTATATGAAAAGCAAGTAAAAACAAACCCACCAAAATGTGATCTTTATCCTGCGCCTCTCCCAGCACGAGCCTAGATCGAAGAGCAGGGTGAACTACACTTGGACAATTACTCCCTCCGTCACTCACAGAAAAACACTTTCCTCATCCAAACCCACCTTGTTTCAAACATCCCACAACAATCTTACTTTTCTTTCTTCAGAAAAAAAAAAAAAATTCAACAACAACAACAACAACAACCAAAAACCCCACTTTTCTGGTTATGCTGACGGGATAATGTTGTAGGCCATGGAATTTCTCTAGACTAATGCGTAATGGGTGTTCAGTCGCCAAGTACGGGAGACGGGCTACTTGGCTATTATGGCAAGCAAGTGAGAATGCTCCCAAGGAAAGCATCATGAGTTGCTTTGCTGCAAGAAACACACTGTACCTCTCTTGTGAAGGCCCTAGGACAAGAGTTCCCCCCTCCTGAAACCATTCTCCACTACAGCAATGCTGAAGCTGAATAGATCACAACCCTTTGACTTTAAGGACAAGCTTTAATCAAAAACAAACAAATAAAAACGATTTGACCACAAAAAAAATGGGAGAGGAGGGGGTGATGGAAGGAGAATGTAATTTAAAAAAAAAAAGGGTGAATATACTTTTCCTGATATTACCAAAAAAGAAACCCCCCAAAAAAAAAACCTAAAAAAACGAAAAAGATTAAAAAATATATTATTGTTATGATGTTTTTGGCTTCTAGTACAACATTTTCCAAGATGAATAGTTTCTTTCAAAAAAAAAAAAAACAAACCTGACAGCCAATCATCACTGACCAGTATCGACACACACACACACACAAATAAACCACCTGGCATATCAGGAATCTGGCAAAATCTCTTACCATTGTAAATGACCCTATTTAAATTACAAAAGATATGTATGCTAATAGTCATAAACACCGAGATGTGGGTTTCTGTGTGACTGGTATTTGGTAATATGGAATTTAAAAAAAAAAAAAAAAAAAAAAAAAAAAAAAACCATCCTGCCAATCAACAACCAAGACTCAGGGTTCTTTGTCACACCGACCGTTTCTCAGAACAATTAGACATCACTTCAGAGAAGCTTGAAACAAACCCAACCTCGAATTAATCTCAATTTTGTTTTTCAAAGACACTCTGGAATTCAGTGACTGGACAAATGCTCAACTGTGGGAGTCTGCAAACACAGTCTACTGCAAACACAAAGAAATGCAAATATAAATACAAAAGTAGTAAGTAAGACCCTCAACTTTTTTTTTTTGTCATTTCTATTCATTTCCTTCTCTTCTCTTTTTTTTTTTTTTTTTTTTTTTTTTTTTTGTCTTGTTCACGTCAACTTTGATATGAAAAAAAGAAGGCAGGTGATCAGTTCTACACTGCTTTACTTTATGTCTGATTTGCGCAGGTAAGTGGGTAAGTGTTTTGTTCACAACAGAGACAGAAGTTTCCATGAGCAACACCAAAGAGAGCTAAAAGTTGACAATTTTATAAATCCTGTACATACACTGCTGAAGGTCAGATGAAATGACAAGCACTACCATCGACTATAATGACATCTGTAAACACAGGGGCCAGGTCCTATTACCAGAATCCAGTCAGACGAGTGGAGTCTTCACAGGGTTGTAAAGGTGTGTGTGTGGGAGGGGTTAAGAGGAAATCCTGTTGTGGGAAACAAAAACTAACTTACAAATTCATACATGAAATTCGTAACATGTTCAGCACCTACTTCATGTCATTAAGGCAGACAAAACTAGACCATACAGAGAGCGCCAGGCATTCCCTTGATTTTTTCACCCCGATTCTATTGAAAAGTTTTAAAATTAGTGAAGAGCATTCCGATGAAAAGAAACAAGAAGAAAAGATTGAAGAATGTCACTGTCCTGTAAAACAGAACAGTAACGCTGCAGTCTGGACATTGACCTGGATGGGTTGGGACACTGATGGGGTGGCGTGTCACAAACAAGTTTCAGCCAGACTTGACAGGTGGACTAGTTTCCTGCGTCAGGATCCAATCTAGTTCATCAACACGATGATTCCCCGAAGATGGAGTATGGCTGCCTTAATGGCAGGATGAAAAACAGTCATACACACAAAACTCCACTCCCTTTGTTGGGTAGATGGGGTTAATACCTGTCTGTCCATTTAGGGAGTGTCCGCAGGAGTATCAGCCTGCGTACGCAGGAGACGAAGATCAACACGATGAAGGGCACACAGATGATGACACATCCAATGAACAAACATCCTCCACCCTGGGTCACAGTAGACGCCCCAACAGCCTGAACTCTTTGCAGCATTTGTTTTCTTAATTCAGATCTTCTGTATATATATATAATCTCCCCCTCTTACACCTACCTACCCCACCTTCCTTTTTTATCCTCCTCCCCATCAAAAATAAAACTGGCCCAGGTAGCAGACTGGTGAATATTATCCAATATTATTCTGTAAATAGTAATAACCATGTTCTGCATGCTCTTCCCTCTCCCTTTTGGATCAACATTCTAGTCAAAAAATTTTTCTTTTTAATGTTCAACTTTCTCATTGCCAACTGTGGAGCAGTCTGTACGTCAATTTTATGCTTCAGCTTAACCTTTTCACTGCCTAGGAATTAAGCTTAAAGTTAAATCCTATTTGCCAGGGTTTTTTCCTGAAAAAAAAAAAAAAAAAAAAGTGCTATATATTTTCAAAAAATTCTACTGACTTTCTCACTGATGAAAACGAGACTACCATCTATCAATAGAATCTAGAGACTTTACCTGTCTGAAAATATCCTCTGTTTTGTAAGCAGTATAAATATAAAAAGAGGAATATTCTGGACTTTGCCATGACGAGTATACTCGACGACCATGGCAGCGAACAGTACACACTCTTGCCATTGAGTTATCTTGTCAAGTTAGGCACCGAACGGGTTAACCTTACCACTTTGCTGTAAGTAATGAACACGCTCATCCTGTATCTTGTTTCAGTTATGATGTGATCAGACAGAACTACTAAGACCTCAAAAGCGCACAGGGATCATTATGACATTTTCAGTGTAGCCTTTAAAATCTAAGTGCAGCACTGGTAAGCCATGCAACAAGTCAGACACAGTCGCTTCACATATCTGACTGCAAATTTGGCTGTAAAGAACAATAACTGATGAAGGAAAGCAAGTTTCCTCTGGACAGAGCCCCGAGGTCTTGCGTGAGCCTGCTTATAGTTATACAGTCATTGCCGATTGAAATACAGCTAGAGATTCCAAGAGTGGCGCCGTTTATTTTCTTCTCTTTTTTTTTTTAATCATTTTTTTTTCCCTCAACACTGCACTGACAAACACAAACTACATTCTGAAAGGAGGGAGGGGTGGGGGAAAGGCGTGGGGCTGGGCTAAGGGATGGGGGTGGGGGGTTCTACTGGCTTTAAACATTAAAAAAAAAAAAAAAATCACAGACTGTGACACAGTGAAAATCAACATGATAAAGCCGGACAGTTTGTGCTTGCGAATTAAAACCAATCTACACAGTTACTTCAACACAAGTCTGACTGTCAAGTACCCGCGATAATCTACAGTAGTCTTTCCATCAAAACTAGAATGGAGGTTTGAAATTTAAAAAAAAAAAAAAAAAAGGCACACAGTATAACTTATAGTACAGAAAAATTAGTAAAAAAAAAAATACCCTAGCAAGTGAATGGGCCACAAACGCAGAAAGACATTGGACAAGAGAAAAACACAACACATAAGAAAGAGAAAAGAGAGAGGGGAGGGATACAATTTATTTTCTGGAAGAGCCCCCAACTTTTTTTTTTTATGGGGATTCCAGACAACACAACAGACTTTGACACTGGCCATGAAATATATTGCACAACACTTCCATACAGGATTTAGCTCATTTTGTTTTATGGGTGGAAAATCAAGCTTTTGTTTTCCTTTTTCCCCCTTCGCAGTTTCATAATATGAGACTACAAAATATATCTAAAGTGCACAGGTTCAATTGTAAAGCCTGCAAAGTATATGAGAGGTTGAAACACTGGCCGGTAACCTCAAGGGAGAATGGGTTTTTCAGTGAAGGTTGCTTGTGTCAGCAAAACGACTTTTCAGTTTAGGTATTATCAATGTACAGTTGACCACTCATAGCCGGTCAACATACAGAGAAAATGAAAATACTGAACTACAAACAAAAATCACACACACACACACACACACACACCATTATCTACAAAATTCACTCACACACACACACACGCACATACACAAGCACATACACACACACTCACAAGCACTCACGCACAACACACACATTTTATACATCACGTCACACGGTCACACCACCTCAAGCCAGAATACTGCCAACACATTACATATTCTAACATCTCCTGCAACATTAAATTTATCAGCTGATGGCGGGCTGCCCACTGGTCCTGTCGAAAATTGCTTTTTTTCTATGAAACGAAATGTAAATTTCTTTCCATTAGTATTCACAACCGGCAAATACAATACGATTTGTTTCCATTTTTGATCATTCTTTCCCCATTGCTTTCTTTTCCAAGGTGATGTACAGTCAAAGTGTACGCATTTTCAGAGTCAACCCCAATAAATGCCTTTTACCAGGAAGTTAACTCACAATTTCACTACCAACACCTACACTGATTACACAAAATATTAGCACGTTTGACATCCTCAACCTTCAATTAGTGTGCCTGTCCCTACTTTGCCATCTTCAGTCTATGTTTTTAGCAGCAAAGTATTTGTATCTTTTTCAATATTGCAAATTGTTTTAAATCAGAACCACAGCTGATGTGTCCAAGATGATACCCTCTCCACAATCACACAGAGTCAGAGTAACAGCTGGTAACAGAGCTTCCTCTATACCACCTTGGACCAACAATGCCACAGCTAGTGTGTCAATGAAGACAGCCTGGACACAGCAAGTCACAGTCAACACTCTGAGAGCGTGAAGAACCCTGAGCAGAAAGACACCATGACGATGGTCTCAACAATCAGACCAAAGGTACCACAGCTGCAGTATGTTTAAGAGAATCTCTCCACAACTCAGACCCAATGGTACCATGGCTACAGTCCATTAAAGACAAGAATCTCTCCACAACTCAAGACCATAGGTACCATGGCTAAAGTTCATTAAAGACAAGAACCTCTCCACACTCCAACAGTGCCAGAGCAACAGTCCGTAAAAAGAAGAGAATCTCTCCACCACTCAGACCAATGGTGCCATGGCTACAGTCCATTAAAGACAAGAATCCTCCAGGGTCCAACCAACAGTGGCCAGAGCAACAGTCTGTCAAAGAGGAGACTCTCATTATCAATTATGTTCAGAAAACCACAGACGTTACTCTTCTTTTTTTTTTTTTTTTTTTTCTTTTTAATTTTTTTTTTTTTGGTCTTCATTTTTACTCAAAAAGAGTCTAATGATTTTTCAACTCAACGGACATGAAGCATATCTTTCAACAGGAACACAACATTTGAGAGTGTCTGCTGCACCAAACTTGCCCTAATGGAATCATTCATTTTAGTGTAAATCCACTACCACTGTTGGACAAAGTGATCAACTGTGATTTCCCAGTAAATTCCAGGGGCTAGGGGTGTGTGTGTGTGTGTGTGTGTGTGTGTGTTATGCTTGGTCTCACCAGTATCTACATTACACATGTGCACCCAATATTTTTTGCTGATGTATCACTCACCAAAAAAACAGAGTGTCTCTCAACTAAGAATGGAGTACTGAACTGAAATTGGCAGGACTGGGAAACTTCTCTGGCATGGAAGTTTTGTGATCGTATACAGACATGTTCAAATTTCAGTTAGATTCCTCTAAAATGAGGGCTTCCCATCTGAAAAGTTGACTCATATAACAGTAATGAATAACATGGTTAGAGTAATGAACACTATGACTGAAAAACTACTGCAAAATGACAAGCTTGAAAAGTGAGCACCGATTGTGAAAATGTAACCTTACACACTCACACACACACAACCCCCTCCACCACCCCCAGAGACATACACAAGAACCTGGTTAACACAATGACTTTGAATACAGTGCACCCTGTTTCATCAGATGCTTTTTTCCCCTTTTTGTTGTTGTTGTTTTGTTGTAATGTGGTGGATTCAGTTTCATTTTTTTGTAAACTGCTGTACAATTGACACCACACAACTGTATGATAGTACTGGTCTTTTACCTGCCTATCATTCTTGGTCAACATTCTGAAATGTATGGTGGAGGGGGGAGGGGGGAGGGGGCACACTTTGGTTTTCTATTGAAATCATTTTACACACCCCCCTCTGCTTCAACTAAAACACTGGGCTCATAAACCAAACCTGTTGTTCAATACATGCAGTTGCCGGCATGTGTATACCCTATGGGTGAGCCAGTAACATTTTCCCCTCCATCTTTCCAATGACCACTCTAAATCCATACTTTTTCTGATAACAAAGAAAAAGAAAAAAAAAATCTGGATTTTTTTTTTCCCTTTGAATTCAGGATTTCAGGATGGATTTATTAAAACTGAGAAATTCCAGAAGTTGAAGATTTCATCATTATAGCTAAGTAGACCATACAAAGCCTTTTCGAGGTTGTCTCAAACTCGCACAAGAAAAAAAGCTACATCCTGAAGCAAGTTGACCCATCAAAACAAAAACAAAACAAGTCCTGAGGAAGAAACAAACAACAAAATGACGTTATGAACTATTACTTATATTAAGGCTTTAAACTGGGCTGTTTCCAGATAAATTGGGAAAGTTAGCACTTATACAACACATGTAAAAGAGTTGAATTACCGTCAACATGGGTCAACACAGTAAGTTACGCTGCAACGTGATATATCTCCCCCTCAAATTCACCTGATATAGCTAAGCTTCCAACACAAGGGCCTGTAAATAGATGTTGGAGAAAGGAAGAACGAAAGGGAAAAAAAAACATCTGGCCACTGTTCCCCTTGGACTGCCTCTGCATCTTACTATCTATGACATGTTCCAACACATGTGGCCGAAATTCTAGTCACTGGTGGCGCAAGCAAACCTCATCAACTTAATTTTCATTTATCCTTTCAGTTATTTCAGGATAACTGAATTAAACAGTCTTTCAGACACGTGCCTCCCTAAACACACCTGATTGTAGGGGAATCTGAATGTAAGAACAACATATTGTGAAGCTCAACTTGTTAGTTTGAACCCTCAGCTAAACAATGCTCAGGTGTCACTGAAAAGTGCCAGGTACTTACACCTGAGCATTGCTCAGACCACAGACCTGGTGTACTCAAACCAGCATCATTCAAATAATGTGGATTTATAAGTTTTCAAATTTGGCACAGCTAAATATATGTTCATAATATGACAAAGTTTTGAAGTTTCTGGACCAAAACTGAGGCTATCGTTCACATTCAAACACGTAAAACACTGCGAGTCCAAAGATATATAACATGACATGGAATTTTAATATGCTGCCAAAAAATTAATTTTGTGTTATAACAGTGTTAACTTTCATAGATCTTGATAGAATGGTTTTCCTGATATTATATGTGAAAATGAAGTACCCTCACTGTTCATGTAATAACTGTTTTTGTTCATCACAGCATCAAAAGTGTGAAAGCAAATCATATCACATGAAATTGTTATATCTTGCTACACAATCAGTTGGCATTAACCATGTGTTTATTTTTCCCTCCTGGCAATTTTTTTTCTTAGATTAAAAAAAAGAAGGTGTAAGCAAAGTTTCTCTTCTTTTCAAACAGACCAGCCCAAACTAGCCACATACGAGAGACCGCCTAGACAGTGAACTGGGAATGGTTAAACCGTTTAAGTATGCACACACACACACAAATTCACCTATGTGACACAAATGACACTACGCTGACTTGAGTCGACTAAACAACACCTGTCCCAGTCATACATTTCTTGTTGTTAAACTTTGCAAACTACTTGCTTTGCCACGCTTCACACGTGTGTGTGTGTGTGTGTGTGTGTGTTTCAATTTTTCTACCAACATAAGAAAACTAGAAAAGTGGTTTTTATCAGTCACAGAAAGTTGGTTTTACAACTAGAAGTACAATTACACTTCCCCTAGCATTTTAGATGAACAAATCTGCTTTAAAAAAATGTGCTTTTATTTTTTTTATTTGTTTTATCATTAAAAACCAAAAACAAAAAGAAAAATCTGTACCTTTCATAGCCCACCTTTCACCCACAGGCGTTAGTATTCTGCGCCACTAAAACAGTATCTCAGTGGCAAGAAATGTCCACTTAATAAACTTATCATTACATTAATACAGATCATATGATATGGCCACTTCCATGGCTGGCTTCACTCTGTGAGCATTTATGAACTGTAACGAATCTCAAGTGTTCAAGATCACCGACAAATCAATCTTGCTCGTCTTCTTAGTCCCTACACAGGACTTTCAATACCAACGTCCCAAAGATCAATGGCCACTTCTCTGGGAGTAATTAGTTAAACATTTCCACTGAATTTTCATTAACAAAGACAGAAAATACAAAAACGCACTATGTTTGAACACACACACACACTATATTTCAACACACACACACACACACCTTTTCAAAACGAAATCTGGCATACAAAATTGCTGCATGGTCGGGGATTAGAATCAAATAATTGACTCGCTCCACCTTATCTGACCAGTGGCTATATCATTTCGGTCAGTGGCTACATCATAACCGCCAATTGGCTGCCAGCAGCAAGGTTGAACAAATTCCCACCCATCCCTGTGTCCCCCTCCCTCCTTCCCAGCAGCAGTTGTTTCTCAGAATGAAGGTAACTGGCGGGGAAAATCCATGCAGCCAATCCCTTGACACTCCTTGATGACGAGAAGGAAAAAAAAGGAGGAAGGGTGGGAGTGGGGAGGATTTCAGGAAGAATTTTTCTGGCCAATCAAGTCGAAACATCAATCAGAAAGAAAGGCCTACTTATTCTGTTTCCTCACATTTTTAGACTCAAAGTCAGTCACTTCACATCCATAATAAGCAAAAAAATCATACAAAGAAAATACAAAACAACAAACCCATTGCAATAAAGGCCATTTCACAACCGGTAGGTTTTCAGATGTACCCCCCCCTCCCCCCCACACTTCACGCATCCCCTCATATTAACAATAACATGCTCCTCCCAACCCCAACTGCAGATATTACTATTTCATTGAGCAAAATTTGACCACCTAAATGTCAAGTGCAGTTTAGTGCCAAATCTGATAATACACACACACACACACACACACACACACAATTCAACAGGAGTAACAGAATCAACTTTTTAAATGGAGAGACATATGCGCATAAGAGAGAGAGAGAGAGAGACAGAGAGAGAGAGACAGACAGACAGAGAGAGACTAAGACTATGAGACAGAGATAACACAAAGAAAGAAAGGGGTGGAGGAGAATACAGACACAAGCTAGCACAAAAGTGAATTGCAAATGTCCGATTTCTACTGTATGCTGATGATCGATCATCGCAGATACATGCACAGGCACTTCATACACATACAGGGGAGGCAGAAACCTTTTTAACACGACCGAAAGTCTGGACTAATAGTGCAAGAGTCTCAGGAGCCCCCCCCCACCCCCCCCCCCCCCCCCCCCCCCCCCCCCCCCCCCCCCCTTTGTGCCAGGAAGAGATCTAACAACAACAATGAAGAAGCCCCCTTTACAAAAGAGAAAAGCGTTAAATTTCAACCTTTTCATGCCCCTGATATATTGGTTTTGGGCGCAATGAGATCAGTGAATTCACATCTAAACATTCTAATGGCTACAGTTTTATTTACTTTTACTATGTTTTTGTTGATGATGGCTTCTTTTTTTTTTTTGACTTTTTTCAAAAAATGTAACGCCTGTTTGTCTCTTGCTGCACTAAATTCAGCATTAGTACATAACCAACACACTTATTAACATTAAAAAAAAACCTTTTAAATGAGAGAGAGAGAGAGAGAGAGAGAGAGAGAGAGAAAAAGAAATGAAACACTATGCTTGGAGGGGAGAGAAGCTATATTCTCAGACCCGTAGGTCAATTCTTTCCCATGACTCCCACATTGGAACACAACCTGGGCCAAGACAACAAACATGATGAACACTGACACATGTAAACATCCGATGAATCTCTAGGTCAAGAGTTTGGCCTGAGCCAGTCACCCCACATGACTCTCCTCTTCTACTGGAAACAAACAGGATCTGGAGTAAATTATTACCTGAACTCTGCACCACCTAATTTCTTTTCATGTCAATCACCTCCTTTTGCCCATACTCTCCACATTAGTCTGTAAGCAGAAACAACCCAACCTCTCCTGTAGTCGATTTCTTCAAATCCTTTATACCAAAAGATATCAACATTTCACCCCATCCTACTTCTACATCAAACATCCACAATGTAAGGATTCCACTGCGCCAACACTGGTAAGGTCTGGATAGGCGCACATGAATGTATGTGTATGCATCCGATTCTTCTATCAGGAGTGTGCATGCGAGTATGTCTACGTATATTCAGATTTGCTATTCTGAAACTGTTGCTGGAAGGTAGGGAAGGTGATGCGGAGGTGCTATTCCTGGTAGCATTGGTAGGGGACGGTGTGGAAAGGTGGGATGGTGGTGTGTGTTTTGTGCAAAGTTTGTTGGCGAGCACAATGCAGCCCTTTTTCTCTCCTGTCATACTAAATGTTAGGCTCTGTCTAGCTAAATATCAGAGCCCTGCCCACCAGTGTAACTATCAGGCTCTCTCTGCCCAGCAAGGTGTAAGATTTATGCAGCATTCTGTTAGCTAGGAAGAAGGCTCTGGCCACCTGGTGTCTGGAGAAGACAGAACAATATATTCCAAGCTTCTCTCTCCCGTCCAGCCAGACACAGCATTCTGTCAGCTGGAAAGAAAGCTCTAACAAACTGGCATCTGGAGAAAACAGAGCTAGATATTTGAAAGCCCCTCTCTCTGTTGCTTGATCAGCGAGTGAGGCTTCAGATGTCTAGCTCTGTTTTCACCAGGGGCCAGGTATACTTGATACAGCACTCTGTTAGCCAGACAAAAGGCTCTGATCAATTGGCTCTCAGACAAGAGAGAACATTCAGGACACTCCATAGCAGTCAGTACTTGCAACAACTGCAATCACACCAAAAGCAGTTGTGCTCTGACTGTGGGGTCGCTCATCACTGGATTCGAACAGCTGACCTATGACTGAAGCCAGTCCATGCAGCACAGTCTTGTTGCAAACTTAACAGTACAGAGCTGTTGTTGTTGTTTTTCCCTGTAAGCTACTAACAGCAGCCTTTTTTCCCCTCAAGTGTGTTTTTTTTTTTATTCTAGCAAGTGATATTTATCCCTATCTGCAGTAAATCCCTGTATTTGACCAAAGATTTGACCAAATCATTAACCATCTGTGAGCAAAAGTAGGTAAGAGATTGTCTAAGGAAGAGAGAGAGCGAGTGTGAGTGTGAGCGTGTGTGAAAAAGTTTATGCAAACACAGAAACAGAGGGAGAATGTGTGAGCACATGCATGAGCAAGTTATATGCAAACGTTAACTCCTGATGTGAGAGTGAAATGTTTGCTGCAACATCTATAGCACTGTTCGAAACCCAAACCTACATTTTGTCAAGAGACCAGAAAATTCAGAATCTACCACTTCCCCACTACTTTCTCCCTAACAACTGCCCAGGGGATGGCCAAGATCTTACACAGGACGAACAACGTCGGCATGACAACACAAACCCAATGAAATCAGTTTTGCATACTGATTTGCAGCAACAATGAAAAAAAATTGGAATCGTTTCATTTATCATACATATTGTTAACGACTTGGGTAAAAAAAAAAAAAACAAATCTAAACACAGCACCTTAGCAGTATCACTGACAACAGTATTAACAGCTACGATCGGCCAAAACTTCCTCCGCGGCAGGAGGCAAAGATGGAGATAGGACCAGAGTGAAATGCGGAGACAAACACCTACACACACACACACTCTCTCTCTCCCTCTCCAGCCCCTTCCCACCACCTCTATCTCGGCTCGAAAAAAAAAACTTGGCAAAACCTCTCGAACAAGTCAGGCTGACCGGCTTCACTGTCTGACATGCAATTGCAGGGGCATGCAAGATCTAAAATAACCGACTGCCTGAGGCGTTTTCAAGACAAGAGTTGTGGCAGCTTCAGAAACAAGAACTCTATCATTCGATGTACTATATCAACTTTTTCGTTCTTCCTTCAGAGCAATTCCTTCAGTCACCTGCCTGTCTGAAATTTTGTCAGATCTCCATTCAGGCTTCATCCATACCAAACACAGATCAGACTTTTCAAAATCTACACTGAAAGGAACCCAAGCCAGGACATGGTGACCATCAAGTCATGGACAACTGCAGAGGAGTGTTCTGAAGGGGGGGGGGGGGGGGGGGTGTTAAAGAATCTAAGCCCTGACAGGGAGACCATCAAGTCACAGACAACTATAGGGGAGGATCAGAAGCGGGAGTAGATGGAGAGGAGGGGGGGGGGGGGGGGGGTGTCTAAAATCTAAGCCAGGATAGGAAACTGCGAGTTAGAAACAAATGCATGGAATTAGAGGGTTTTAATGGAGGAGGGAAGTTATGGAACTCAAGCCAAGCCAGAGATATCACCAAGCCACTGACAACAACAGCAGGGAGATTTTGGAGAGGGAGAGGAGGGAAAGAAGGAAGTTATGAAATCTAAGCCAGGACAAGTTCATGAAGGTACTGAGTATTGCAGGGGGGAGGAGGGGAGGGGGGGGGGGGGGGATTTGAAAGGGAGGTGGAAAGGTTTACAGAATCCAAGCTAAGATAGGGAGAACACCAAGTTACAGACCACTGCAGGGAATGATTTTGAAAGGGTGAAAGTGGACGGGGAGGGGTTACCAAATCCTTCTTATCCCTTTGACCTCTTCGCCTCTTCCAGAGGTAACATTTTATCACAAATGCAGTGTTTGTCAACCGGTTATACTGAAAACTCTTGACTCTTATTTGTTACATTTGCTGAACTTCTCCTTGACATTTGAGTTTGTTTCAATGTCTTGAATGTTCGGAGTTGGGATTAGTCTTGGGCACACTCCCCATCTGCAGAGTGTTCAACTTCTAAGAGGACACACTGCAAAACAAAACTAAAACAAAACAAAAAACAAAGTATTTAGAACTCTTCATTTCAAAACTTGGATGCCTTGGTGCGAAGAATCAACACTGATAAATACTTCAGGGCCCGACCAAAATGTAAAACAGCAGTGACAGTATGAGTAAGGAATTCCTTATTCAGCAGTTTCCAAAATAAGGAATTCTTTCTGTTCAAGAGCTCACCACACCCACTCTGCACTGATCATAGAGTAGCATTCCCAAAAAACAACTGGCAATTCAAACACACACACACACACACACACAAACACACACACACACACACACACACACACACACACACACACACACATCTCTCTTAGTCCAGCGACACAGCTTGCTCCTGGCATTTTTTTTTCTTTAAACAAAATGTTTTAAACATTAACTTCCCAAACCCAACTTCCCAAACCCAACCAAAAAAAAAAAAAAAAAAAAAAAAAAAAATTACTTCCTTTCGCTCTTTCTACCAAAGGGATGAACGAAAATGTGCAATAATTCCTCATGCAAGAGAATATTCTGCCTATCATAACTTGAGACAAAATAAATTTCATACAAAACAACACGGATCTGAAGAGAGGCAGTTTATAATTACATGACACCTCTTCCCCTTCGCTCCTCTCCTTTGAGAAAAAAAATAACAGTAGAAAATACAGGAGGTATGCCATTTGGTGACTTGAAAGAAGACTTGGAGGGTGGCAGACTGGGGGCTTTTTTCGAGAGCCAGTGCCCATACAACTGAACCTGTGGGAGTCAAAATAGTACATCCACTCTGACAACCCACCCACATATTGCACAACACCTATTCAGTGGCATCCGCCAACGCAACAGTTCACAACAACAACTGCCCTTTGTTTTGAATGCACGAGATTTCTATATTATAAGCTGTAACATGACAACCATTTTGGATACATTTTAAATGCAGACATTTATGGAAGCTAAAGTAATTTCATTTTTATCTTACACATGGAGATGAAGCTCAGAAACTAGATTTAGAAACACAACTTTCATCCCCACTCCCCCTCCCTCCCACCTGTTTAGTTTTACTTGGCCTACTAAATTTAGAAGACAGCATGGAAGTGAAAAGCAAAAGCCAGGAGACAGGGAAGTGTGGCTATGAACGATATTCACTGCATGTGAATTAGTCCCATCCACCTGAAGTGACACCCATCTTTTCACTGTGTAGTGGCCCCACCATCTTCAGAAAACAATTCTGGCTACAACTATTTGGCAACATTACATCACCCCAAAATGACCCCCATAGTCTACAGGTTCCCCCATTGCCCCCCACCCCCACCCCACCCTGTCCCTTCCAAAAATTTCAAGACATGCTCCTTAACTTTTTGGGTGATGATATGGAGGGAATGAGGGGATGGGGTGGGAGTGATTGGCTGGGCCCTGTGCGTGTGTTTTCTAGTCATGGGACTTTGTCTCATCCACAAGATTAGTAGACGTTTTCATTTGATTAGATGTTCTGTGTCATAGTTACATGGTGATCATGGCTTAAGTTCCACAAACTGAAAATGGTGATTCTAAATGAATGGGTTTTTTTTTTCTTCCTTTCAAAAAAAAAAACAAGAGAGAGGTACACAGAGAGAGAGAGAGAGAGAGAGAGAGAGAGAGAGAGAGAGAAAGAGAGAGAGCGAGAGAGAGAGAGAGAGAGAATTCCATGTGTGCATGAAAAAAAATCAACCATTCTACTTACCAACTTTGAAAAATGTCATCTTTGAGCTCTTACTAACAATATGACTAACTTACTGTTACCAGGATCAAGTTACAACATTTTCACACACACACACACACACACACACACACACACACACACACACCCTAGAGAACTTCCCTAGTACTTGCCATCCGAATGATTCACTCCTTCAAGTTCAACAATCCTCAGTTCCTAAGTTGTCTACTACACTGAACAACTGCACAGAGCAGGTTATCTATCCTTTAGTTTAAGTTGTCTACTACACTGACCTGCACAATGCTGGTAATCTATCCTTTAGTTTAAGTTGTCTACTACAATGAACAACTGCACAGTGCAGGTAATCTATCCTTCAATCTTGAAAACAACAAAAATTTTTTTATGGAAAAAGCAGAAAAAAAAACGTGATAAAGTGACAAAATACTGAAAAAAAGAAAATCTGTAATCTTTATGGTTATAATATTTAATAGTCAGGAATCGTCTATTATCCTTCAGTGTTAGACGCTTCTTCCAGTTAGTTCCATGAATCTTCTTAGCACACGGACTTTCAGACAATTCTGACACCCTTGCTTATAAATAAAATTTAAACTGTGCCTGAATGTATGTTCTAACACTCTGTACAACTACTATAATATAATATATACTAGTAGCAGTACAAACTGGCCAACACACTGTGCAACAGATCGACCATCTCTCATTTGGAACAGATAAAAGCTCTTTTTTATTTTCCAAACCACGCACTCATTCAGCTCTCACACATGCATACAATTACAAAGGATTGGAAGCTTGTGTTTATACTGGAAACATGCAAAACTATGCTTTGAACAATCACTGAAACAAAGCCAACTGACACACAAAAAGTATTTTGGCAAGCTATCATGGTCCAGCCATTTTCACAACCTTCTGTCAATTCCAATTCTTTGACAATCAATGCCTGTTGACTGTGCCGACATAACCTAAAGGGTGCACAGCCACTGCGGAAGTAGCAAGCCAAACAGAAGGGGTAAAATACTGGTACTATTGGTATGTTGGACAAATGATAAACCAATCCAAATTGACATTTTTCATGCACACACACACACACACACACACACACACACACACACACACACACACACACCATACAGTGATACACACGCTCGTAAGCACATACACACACACACGCCACACACTCCTAAGCACACACACACACACACACACACACACACACACACACACACACCAAACCACACACACACACTCACACAACTCTCAAATGAAATGGCACCAAGCAGACAAACTCACACCAGAACCAATCCTCCCCAATTTCCAGAGAGGCTGTTTCTTCCTACCTCAAATCCTTATTGCAGTCAGAACGTTCATGAACTCCTCAACAACAGAAATTAGCTAGGAAAGCAGATCTGTGTATGCAGACTGGAAGGAGACGCACCTTTCGTGTTGAATGTTATTGTTAACAAGTCATTGTTTCGCCTACTAGTCTGCCATACTCTACTGACACTGTCCCATGCGAAGTGCGGACAGACACTGCTACCTGGTTTATGTGCCCCAACCCATCACAGCGAATGAAGGACTCTACAGTCCCCCATTTGTCAAAAGTCCCAACAGTCAAGAGATTGCTTCAGTTTAATACGTCAGAACCTTCACACTCAAACCAAAATCAACTTGAGAATAGTAAGTACTAATAGTAATAATGCTTCACATTAAAACAGGGGCAGATTATCATCTTACCACCATAAAAAAAACAGCCACAGGACATAACAACAATCTTTCACCCAAAATGCCATTCCATCTTGTAGCACTTCGAGGGGCAAATTATGTCATTTTACATTTGCAATTAATCAAATTCAGAGCATACTGTCATACAGTTTGTCATTTATCCTACAAAATAATAATTGCCATTCAGTGACTGGATGCAATGAATGATGAAAGCATACCACAGATCCTAGATAAACTAGTTTGTTTCTCTCAAAATGATATGACGGATGCAGAAGTATAAAAAGGGCTGGGAGGAAGCATGGACCAGGGGGAGGGGTGAGCGGGGAGGGAGGGGAGGGCATGGACAGGGGTTAGAGAGGAATCAAACTCAAAGGCACATCATATTATAAACCCAAATGACACACAACCACACTTCATGTCCCTATGATACCAAACTGACTACTTTAATTGAGGTAATATGTCACTCATGCAACCTTCAGAGTGCAGCTGATGAACAAAGACAAGCAGGAACACAAAACACATCAATGGTAATATAACACACAAAAGAAGTTCACAAGTCATTCACCAGACCTGAAAAGTACTGTGGTTGCTACTCACACCACCCAAACAAACAAATTCAAAACAATAGTACATGTGCATCAAATCATGTATCTGAATGATAATTTCTCTGCATACATGAGCCTTAACTTTTTTTCAAATAGTACTTTAACCTGATGCAAAGCACCAGCTTGAGAATCTCTTGGGGAAACAAACTGAACTGGTGTGGAATGCACACAGAAAACTAATCCAAGTGGAAAAATTTATATTGATATTATTGTATAGTGCACAGAGTCAAAAATGACTGGGTTCCTTCAGCTCTCCTGTTAAACAATAAAAAAAATTCAAGGACTTAAGGAGTTTTTGAGGAATTTTGATACAAGATTCAAGGACGCCAGTACAGAAATTATGAGACCAAATTTCTCTATTTCAACAGTCTTGGCTTCCTTCATACAATCATTTTTGCAGAATCCAGTTATTAGTAGATGCTAGGGAAGTGGCCATTTTCAGCAGGTACAAACTTTTCTCTCTCTCTCTCTCTCTCTTTTTTTTTTTTTTTTTAAATAATTTCAATATAAGCATTATCTCTTCTTGGTGTAATTTTGTGATTTCTCACCAAAGTTATAAACTGCTCAATTGAATATCTTAATTTCCAAGCACTTTCATGCACTCTGAGGCACTTACACACATCAAATTATCTCAAGCATAAAAGAAAACTTTTCAGTACTATCTTCTAAATTTAAGGATATTTTAAGAACTTTCTTTAATCTTGCAATCATACATGATACCAGGTGGGTTCTCCCCCGACAATTTGGCTGACTGACGCTATAGCAGACTTGAACTGCTGATCATTTTCTGTTGAACACATGATAACTGATGACTCTACTTTTCAACGAGTTTTCTTAATAGAATGAACTTTTAAACCGCAAACCTTTATGACATTCTACTGAGTAATTATGTGATCTGGACAATCTCAACAACATTTATCTTTGTATCTAACAACATAATCTTTTGGTCCATGATCAAAGACCATCCACTTGCAATACATACATGTATCTCTAGGATTTTAGTTTGGCGATGGAGAAAGGATTGCTCAACTACAACATATTTTGGGAACTGCCTGAGTTGGCGCAAAGGAAGTGATGAAACAAAAGCTCTCCTAAAACAGCAATTAGTAAAAGCTTATTTATATATGTAGATACCTGACATTTAATTTGTGAGTAAACAATTCACTTGGAATGGCCATAGACGAAAATGCTTAAGTTAAGTTCAAAAGACTTCAGAAATGAATAGTTAAAGTTTGAACAAAGAGGCTGGTTAAATCGAAACAGTCTCTCAATCTATCTCAGTCAAACACTGAAAACACTCTGCAGCATTACTGAAAATAACTCGAAATACAAAAAAAAACCCACATACACATAACCAAGATGTAAAAAGTAACGCAAATTTAATTGTCTGTACAAAACAGACAACCTACATTCAGAGCCCCCCCCCCCCCCTGATCACTAGTTAACTTCTCAGATGCTACCTTCCCCCCTCTGACGTTAACCTCTCCCTGCAACCTGCTTCTTTACTGAGTTTTCTTTAAGAGTCCTCACTTGCTTTCCTACTGTTATTGTTATTTCTCTCCTGACAGCCAAAAGGGAAGTACTGCTTTGCTCATGATTGATGTTTGTTTGCAATTTGTCATGTCTGATGAAGACTTTGTGTCAAAAATTCACCTGTCTGTTTTGTACAGTCTATTTAAATTTGCATTACTTTACCTCTTGTTTTGTGTGTTTATCTGTATTTTAAGTCAGTCAAACACCATACGCATTTGGCAGGATGTGTTCTCTCCCATGAGGAAAGACTGACAACAGTTCAATAAAGAATCTGAAGTTGACTGTAACTTACCAACCAGATAACAGATTTAAATTAGGATAAACAAAGGTACTACATTAGTCCATCATATAGTTTGTCAACCAAAGGTTCCTTCAATTAAGAACTGCATATAGGAAAAGCTACCTAACTTTCACCTAGTGGTTTAACTTTAACAAACAAGTCTCTTTTTAGCTGAAATTAGGCAAGTAAAAAGTTTGGAACAAGAGGAAACATGGTCACAAAAATTTGTAGCCTTTGCCAAGTCAAGCCCAAATCCAAACAATGTCTTTCAATGTCTGGCAAATTAATCTTAAACTCAACCAAACGCTAAATCACTATAAGCTATGCACTCAGATCCCTTGTCCCTTGTTGTGACAGATTTTTTTAATTATATACTAATATATATACACTTTTGGATTATTTTCCTGTATGCATTCACTTGTCTTTCAGATTTTCCCCTACAAAGTGTATGATTCTAGTACGTGTAATACTATTCAGATTCGTATGTGAAGGACACCCTACTCAAAAGATAAAACAAGAAAAAACTACAATGCTTGCAAGGCTTTGATTTAATATCAAGCCTGCCAGCACAATAATTGGTAGAGGAAGCACAGACATATCCCCGAGGACTGGAAAGAAATAAAAATCACCCTAAAATGAACAAACAAAACTCTCTATAGAAGGGGCCCAATAAGTTTGTGGAAGGAATGTGGAAGACATGTACAGGTAAAACCAGATTCCAAAGGAAATCCTACATTAGAGAGTTAAGGGGAAAAAAAACTGGGGTAACATTACACCGAGCAACCCTACTTTTTGGGTACCAACCTAATCTTTTTTCTTTATGGGTGAAAATGAACAATCTCAGAAAGTATTACTTAGGAAGAAATGTTCACAAATCTTCAGTTGAGCCATCAAAACCCAAATTGGTAGGAAATTTTCTGGCATCTCCAGTAGCTTGAGTCAACTTTTGCCATAAAACAAGTGCACACTGCCACCTGCGCAATGTTTAAAACAAAGTATATGTCTTAACTTGCCATAAAAGACCAGACATATAACTCATGAATAAACTGTGCATTGTGGAGTGTCAGCTGTAACCAAAGAAAGCCATCACGAAAGAAACAAAAAAAGATCAAACTATCTATCAACCGAAGTTTTAGGTGCATGTTACCATAGCTAGGACCATTCTTCTTTGAAGGCATTAGCATTTAGCTATCGGCAGGGCCTGTGCATATGTACTGGCAGTTGATCAATTCTATACTGATCAGCTGGTCTTGACAAGTTACAAATCTTGGTTAATTAAACTGGCATTTTTTATGACAGAGCTCTCGTAAAACATTGTCAGAAAGACCCTGTGCACCGGGTCTTTTTCCCCAAGCACTTCTCATTTCTGACATATAACTGTAATGAATTTAATCTTTTAACCAGATTGTGAATCATGGCCAAATTAGTGAAATTCAACCTAAATCTGTGTTTTGATTATTATTTTGTCATCACATTTCTTAGCAGAAGAAAAACAGAGACGCCCCATTTGCAACATGAGGTAGTGAATAACCTCACCCATCCAAAAATAAGAATAGGATGACTGTCTAGGAGAGTGGGGAGATGAATAACAGCAAACAATAAGTTTGCTATTAAAACCTTACTTCCAACAAACAAAAAATCACACCACCAACAAAAAAAAACAAAAAAACAAAACATAAACACCATGCACATTAAACTGATCAACTTTCAACCAATGAAAAGGTTTAAAAGAAAACATCCCTTTACCATCTTCACTATCAATTCAAAGACAATAAACAATATGAATAAAAGCACATTCAAATAATGAATAAAATCTACTTCTACCTAAAATGAGAAATTCTTTGTCGTTCATGAGTTTAGTCAAGAGTGTGCAATGCACTGATCAACTTTCTGCCTGTGATGCACATGTCTGTACAACACGTACATTCTGCTCAGGTCACTCTGCTGTGCTGACACACAATGTCTCCTGTGTGATGAAAAAAAAAAGCTCTTTTCTCTTGCAAACTATGACCAGGAAATGTTGCCGATTCATAACAAGAACTTTCAAGTTCTTTTTCACATGAATCTAAGAAGCTATAATTTTTGCCATCTGTGCAAGAAATGTCAGATTTGACAGTTTTTTTTTCCAATTCTGATTAGACACTGAAAGTCAGACACTTGCTGACATGGTGCATCAGAATGCTGCTTGATGCCTTATCAAGCTGTACAAAAACTTTGTACAATAAATTTATACTTTTAGGTATGGGGGATAAACAGTTCGATACAGCGGTGACATCGAACTGAGAGAGGGACATACAAACCATCCTATACTGGCAGATTTGTGCGATTCATATCAAAGAGGACAAAGTCTTCCAAGCTTACACAAAAATGACAAGTTGTAAACAAGTCAGATGTTACCTCTATCTTTGATAATGCATTCTTAAGGGCCTAACTGAAATTGACTGAAAAGTATGAATAAAAAGAAAATATTTGTGAATTTCTGGACCAGGTTAAAATCCTTATAAGCATATTGATGGGCAATTCCATCAGCATGCTAAGAGTTAGAAAGAAAAATAAATAAAAATCTCATTTTCACCAAAGGTTAACAGAAAGCAATGAATGATTCACATGCTATTCAAATGAATGTCCGTCTGTTGTTTATATTATTAAAAAAAAAAAAAAAGTTTGCCATAAATGTCAATGATCAACTTTTCAAACAAGAACATCACATCAGTCTTCAACAGTTCAGAATATCATTAATGATGCTGAATGTGAAACAAGGCAAATAAATAGTTTGAATCTGGAGAGACACATCACAACAGTCAACAGGTCTATCATTCACCAAAGCTTGCTTCAGATGATGCAACAGAAATATCCTTCACGATTCGCACAACAGTAACAGGTGAAGGAAGGACGAAGACTAGGCAGCTTGCAGATTTTCACCCATAACAAACACACGCACACACACACTGTGGACAGGACCACACCATGGAAACAAATGTCTAGATTGCACCCAACAGTTTGCACAAATTGTTTTTCAATTTGGAAGTTCACAAAGCTGGGTTGATCACTTAATAAACATCCTGGCAGGCCGTTTAAAGGAGGAATTAAAAAAAAAAAAAAACACACTTTCATCATGCGGTCTCACAAGAGGTTCATCACAATGGACATGTTGGCTGTACAGTCAAACCCTAGCAGCAGAAATCACCGTCATGGATCACCTTGATGGCTATGCAACCCCCAGCGAGTCTGTGTTGTGGGAACGTAGCCACACCAGCACTATGCATGGGGTGCACAGCTACACCCTGGTAGGAGTTCACACTGGGCCGAATGGGCCACACCCAGAGGGACCGTGAAAGGCGGATGAGTAAAAAGTGGAGTATTGTAGCCATGCTGACTTAAATGCACAGGTCGCACAGCTGCAGGATTTAAAGCAATGGAAGCCGCCTGCGGGTTTGTTGGGGTAGTGTGCACGTGAGGATAACGTACCCCAGCAATAGCTTGACTTTGATGTGCAGGCACAGCAGGATAAACTTGCGTTGGCCAACGGGCAGCTGTTGGAGCATAGATCTGATGCATGGTGGTTGGTGTTGGTGTCAAGGGAGAGGGTGTGAAGTAATATCCAGCCTGAGCTGCTGCAGCAGGACCAACTTGAGGAGTCATCAGCATGAAATTATTCATCCCACCGTACTGTTGTTGCAATGGTGGCGTGGCGACAACAGGTGGCTGAGGTTGTGGAGTTTGGGGGGCCGGTCCTGGAACTACGTTGGACACTGGCAGTTGGGGAGACGGTTGAGCCTGCGGGGAAGCACCGGGTGGGGTGGGTATTTGGCTGGGTGGCTGGCTACCGCCTTGAGCGCCTCCACTTCCAGCCATCCGCTGGCTGTAGTGCTTTGTCAGAAATGCTCTTCTTTCTTCCTTCTTCTGTGCAACAGCGACGTACAAAGGTTTCGAAGCAACAATCTGACCATTCATAACGCGCATGGCTTCAGAAGCTTCTTCGACAGTTGTAAAACATACGAAGCCGAATCCTTTCGAACGACCACCTTCGTTTGTCATTACCTTTGCACTAGTGATCGTACCAAATCTTGCGAACAGCTTCTTCAAACTATCGTCATCAAAACTATCGTTAAGATTTTTTACGTACAGGTTTGTCCCTGGGATTACTTCAATTGGAGTGCGTTGGCCATCTGCAGCTTGGCCATTCACAGGAGATACTTGATCTTCAGGTGCGCTTGCTGCCGCTGTCGACTCCATTCTTGCTGTAATGGCGGATGGTTGCCGACCTACAGAGTGAAATACGCATGCGTGGAATCCGGGTTACTTCCCGGCTCATTATTATCTTTTTGCCACAACATACATAAAATATACCAAAACAGACCAACATTAGCAGTGACTAACACCCATGACTCAACGCTGAATTTCCACTTTGTACTCAGTCCCACAAATTTTCTTATTTGAGTTTGGGTGTCTTTCATCCAATGTCTTTTCGCTCAGGGTAATGTCAGACAAGGGTAGAAAAAAATTATGAGCCTGGTGTATGGGAGGGCGCGCGCACTCGTGTGTGTGTGTGTGTGTGTGTGTGTGTGTGTGTGTGTGTGTGTGCTGTGTTGTGTTATGTTGTTTTCGTATTTCCTTTATTTTAACGTTTTTTAACTCTAATAATATTAAACCGATATCTGTGCGCACGCGCGCGCACGTGCTTCCGCGCATGTGGGGTGGGGTGGAGTGGTGATGGGGGTGTATGTATACACGTGTGCATGTGCGCATGCGTGTATACGTGCGACCACATGTGCGTGTGCGCGCACCTGTTATTCGCACATGTGTGTGTGTATACGTGCGACCACGTGTGATCGTGCGTGTGTGTGTGTGTGCGCGCACACGTGTGTGTGTGTGTGTGTGTGTGTGTGCGCGCGCTCGCGCGCGCGTGCGTGTGCGTGTGTGTGTGTGTGTGTGTGTAGGGGTGCGTGCGCGCGCACGTGTGCGTATGTGTAAGAGAGAGAAAAAGAGAGGGTTAGGCAGAGATGAGAGTGTGTGTGTGCATGCGTGCGTGAGTGCGTGTGTGCGTGTGTGTGTGTGTGTGTGTGTGTGTGTGTGTGTGTGTGTGTGTGTGTGTGTGTGTGATGTTGCTGTTTAAAATATGTTAAACTGATACATTCATTATAATGATCTTAAAGAGGGGGTTGGGAAAGGAAGGGGAGTGGCCCGAAGATGGTGGAGGGGGGGTGGATTCGAGAACAAAAACTCTGAATATTTCATTGAGAATCGGTAACAGCATAACGCTGATATAGTAGACAGTACCGCTATAGTACAACAACGAAGAAGTGTCATTCAGCACTAGTTTACAGTAAAATTGTGTTAAACGCTTCACAGTCTAAATTTTCCACACTTTGTATCTGCACATCAAAAGACCTACAAACGACAGTTCATCTCAGTAATTAATTATCTAAATCAATCGGAATATAGGGTTCATAACAATCTTCTTTCCCATTCTTCAGGTTGGGGGGGGGGGGGGGGGGGGGGGGAGGAGGATACAAAGGGAAAGGAGTGAGAACTGATTAACCAATGAGATGAAGTTACTATTTTTGGTATATGGAGTCAAAAAATGATAGCTGAATAAAATCCATCCATCTTAACTTCTCTCTTTAAGACAACAATAATCTTGTTCGTAGTGCAGATTAAGTGGAATTCAAATAGAAGGTAACTCAGAAACCACATTGCTCAACCTTCGTTCTTGTTTATGTTCTATGTCTAATTAATATTATGTCGAAGTCGGTGATTCGTCAAATTTTGTAACTTGTTTAGGATTGGGCAACAGAATCTGCCTCGTGTCTATGTGAAAGGAAATTCGGGGGGAGGGAAAAAGATAACGGGTATATAAAACTGGAATAACGTATTTAAATGAACTGTGCAACACGTTGGTAATCAAATGAGCGATAGCAGAGAAAGCGACAGAAAAAAAACAGGGAGAGAGAGAGAATCCACGACACTGACGTAATACGAAAACGTCACCGCCACGATAGAAATCGCACAAACGGAAAACTCGCTGAAACAATGAACATGACAAAACGCCATCGGTATGACTCCGATACCACAGCACCGACTTTTGACCTGTCACCGCGAAACGTGATTTCAGTCGATAAAACGATTCATGTCGTATCGGCTACATTATTTTCGTCCACATTTCAGAGCGGCCTAGATGTACGGTCCTGCACGTGCGCGCTTAACATTGGCAACATTTTCAACAAGATAACCAGCTGTTCGAGGCAAAGATGTGAGCGAAGCCGCGTAAGCTGAGTGTGTTGCCATAAGCTATAAGAGCTCTTCTGCGCGAGAATTGAGAAAAGCCGATTTCGTTGCCGGTAATTATTTAGTCTAGTCTAGTCTAGTCTATCTAGTCTAGTCAAGTCTAGTCTAGTATAAAAAGCGATTGAGGCTCTACTTTTAAAGAACCTATTCGTCTATCTAATTCTAACTTTGATTTTTAGCATTGCGTGCAAATTCAGTTTTTCAGAAGTTATTCTTGGCGAGTAGGGTAGATTCTTCCAATGTCCCTGGAAGACCGAGGCTTTAGAGGAGCACTAGCAATTAAATTAACGTTGA
>JADBJO010013586.1:0-5000 GCA_016801955.1 Conus betulinus | reverse complement strand
GGGGGGGGGGGGGACAAAAAGAAAAAGAAAAAAAAAAAAAAAAAAGAAAAGAAAAGGAAGTCACCTCATACCCAGACAATAAGATCTGGTGGAGATTTGTGTGTGTGTGTGCGTGCGTGCGTGTGTGTGTGTGTGTGTGTGTGTGTGTGTGTGTGTGTGTGTGTGTGTGTGTGTGTGTGCGTGCGTGCGTGCGTGCGTGTGCGTGCGCGCGCGCGTGTGTGTGTGTGTGTGTGCTCGTGCGCGTGCGTGCTTGTGTGCGCGTGCGTGCATGTGCGTATGCAAGCATGCGTTTGTGCATGCATGTGAGCATGTGTACGTGTGGTTGGTTGTTATTAGATTTTCAACAAAAAACAGTTATGAAAGGAATAGTTGCATATGAATGGACAGAGAGACAAAACAGTCAGATGCTGACAGAGGAGATAAAGGATAAGTGTTTCAGTGTTTAAAAAAAAAAACCCAGCAAAAACAAAAACAGAAACAAACAAACAAACAAAAAAGACTCAGAAGAACCAATGAGGTCCTGGCCAGTCACATAGTGTTGTTACACAAGAATGGAGACTTCAGATGTAATATTCGCTGTAGTGATAACCGTGAGATGAAATCAACAGTAAACAGGACATATTCATCACGATGCACTTCCAGTGATTCAAGAAAATCAATAGTATTAGGAGTAGAAATCAGTCAGTGGCTATGCATCATAAAAATCACTAAACACTTACTCATCGGAGGAAGGTGGGGGAATGGGGGAGGGGGGGGGGGGTAAGTTATTATCTTGTTTGTTGTAATGATTCCTGTAAAAAAGTTCACTGACATTATCTGATTTGAGATCATCTTAAAAAGGAACGAACCGTTTTGGAACGGGGGTATATTTCATCACGTGGTTACGAAAGAGGTTGGGCAGCCTCGCACAGTGCGACAGTTCTGTTGATACCTTCGGCCATTTCCACTGCTCAGCTGGCAGCATGGAGCTGTCAAAAATTGCCAAATGCTTAGTTCGAAGCGTTTCTACAAATGAGGTAAATCAACAAACCCAAAATAGGCTAGAGGGTAGAGATTGCAATATTGAGAGAACGGCTGACTACGTTTTGTTATGATTTTTTTCCTCCACTCTTTAAAGGCCTTGAACTTTATTATCATAGTACATGTGCACTAAGTTTTATCCAGTGTTTATGTAACAAAGAAAGAGATATATATCGCGAAACGGATCGACTCCATTATTTTGATTCGGACCCAAAAATCACTACATACGAAAAGTTTAATGAAAAATGATGACTATTTCTATAGCGCCCAGTCTAACAATGTAGGCTAGAAGTTTTTTACAAATCAATATAAAAGATACACGCTGGAAACACACACGCACGCACCTATGCGTGCGTGTGCGCACACGTACACACACACACACACACACACACACACACACTGGATACTGGATACTGGATGATTTCTGTGTTGAAGCTCCTAGGAGCTTGTTCACAGGTCCTTTCCACTAGTGGAACTGATTTGTCATGCGCCATGCGTGGTACAAAACTTTGACAGTTGTGGCCAATGGTAACAGGCAGGGTCAAAACTTTGCAGGAAGCTCCTTCCAGTGTGCGTCGAGCCTGTTCTTGAAAGCATTAACTGATGGGGCTGTGACCACACTGTTTGGCAGGCACACACACACACACACACACACACACACACACACACACACACACACACACACACACAGTCACACATACAGACATGTACACAGTAAAACAGTACACATGCAAGTGACATATAGTAATTAGTTACATTTCAGGTGTTAATCTGCGACTGGTGATTAAAACAGATAAGTTTCAAGTGTAGACTTGGAAGTCAGGAAGGAAGGGGCATGACATAGCTGGAAAAGAAGTGAATTCCAGAGTATCGCTACAGAAAATAAGAATGCTCTAGAACTATGCTGCTTTCATTGTATGAGTGAATTAAAAAAAAATTCAGTCATCAGAGAAAGTTTCAGTTTCATCAAGGAGGTGTCACTGCGTGCGGACTAGTCCTTATAAGCTACACCATATCGGCTAAGTTTTTAGACCACACTTCGCTTGACTTTAAGCTGATGGATAAATGAATTAACAACTAAGATGAGAGAGTTGAAGAAGAGGGTCTCGTGGCTATGACTGAACAGATGTCTGACGTACACATTAGCCCAGTGCACTGGTCAGACCTTGAGTGCCTACCTAAGGTGGTTGTTTTTTTTGGTGTGTGTATGTAGTGAATGTACACGTGTGTATGGATGTGTGGGCACAGGCCCATGTGCATGTGTGGGCGTGTGTGTATGTGTGTGTGTGTGTGTGTGTGTGTGTGTGTGTGCACATGTTTGTGTACGCGTTTGCACATGTGTGCGCCCATGTGTGTGTGTGTGTCTGTGTGCGTGTGCACGTGTGTGTGTGTGTATGTGTGTGTGTGTGTGTGTGTGTGTGTGTGTATGTGTGTGTGTGTGTGTGTGTGTGTGTATGTGTGTGTGTGTGTGTGTGTGTGTGTGTGTGTGTGTGTGCAGCAGTGCGTGTGCATGTGTATGTGTGTAATTTGTAGGTTTGTGTGAGCACACACATGTATTTGCATATCTCAGTTGATGTGTGTTTCATCTTTTGTGTCTGTTGTTGGAAAGGCCCAGTATGAGTTTTCCCCCATCTCTAGGAGTCTTCGCAGTGTTGGCCTTGAGATTATTCCAGTGTTTGGTTGGTGATGTTTCTTGGCCTTGAGATTATTCCAGTGTTTGTTTGGTTGGTGATGTTTCTTGCTCTTCCTTAAGTCTGGATATGCGGCTACTTCTCTCTTGATGTTCAGATCTGAAAGATGGTCTATGGTATAGTGGCTTTTCTCTTGTCTGCAAAACACCAGAGGTGAATGGAGGGAACGTGTAGGAATGTATATATAAAGAGGTCAGAGAACTAGGGGGGTGCTTCATGTATGGTAATGTTATAGCATAGACACGCACACTTATACTTAATTCTGTGCTCAATTTTGAGCCAGTGTAATTTCTTCAAGAGATAGGAAATATAATGTTGTTTTGGCACCTTGTCGATAAGGCACAATCATGTCCATCAAACAACAGTCCCCTTGTACTCACCAAGTGGACACCAACATGAATTCACTAACAACTATAAATAGTGCATATATACATAATTATGTGGAAAGGAAATTGAAGCTGAGATCACCAAGAGTAGTAGCGCATAAAGAGCCACAGAACTAAGACTTTTTTGGTGTTTTTTTTTTTTGTCAGTGAAAACGATTGTGATGAAGATGATGGTCTGAGACTCTGTGACAGAGCTGTACTCAATCCAGTCTATGCTTAATATCATAATTATAGTATAACTAGACTTCAGCCAGGTCAAAGTATGTATTAAGTTGATGAAACCCAACTGTGTTATAATTGTGTTGTTCCAGTCTTCCCAGTCTTATGACAGGGCTGTACTCAATCCAGTCTGTGCTTAATTTCATAATTGTAATGTAACTAGACTTCAGCCAGGCCAAAGCAGCTATTGAGTGGATAAAAATCAACTGTGTTATAACTGTGTTGTTCCAGTCTTCCCACTTAGCCCATCGCAAACTCAGCTCTGGAATGGAGCCAGATATGGGACAAAGAATCCTACATTTAATACTTTCCAGACGAGCGCGGCAGAGCAACGCCGCTTCCCTGCGTGCGCGTGCACCGCACGTGCTACAACCGTTGCAGACGTGCGATTTTCGCACTTTTTTATTTTATTTTACGTGTCCTAATATAAACCTAACAAGCAGTTGTTATATATCAACGGAAGGGTAAAGTGCGAACTTTGTAATGAGCATAGAATTAAAATATATTTTTTGGTAAAATAGCAATGTTTTGTTTACGGAACAACATAAGTAAAATGTAGGAGAACACAATCTAGTTACGTTTGTTTTGGTTAGTATGACAACAGCAAATGAGGAAGAAAAGGGGCATAAAACTTTGCTCTTACTTTTTGAACAGATGCAGAGAAAGCCTGAGGTATTCAATATGTGTAATCCAAGTGAATTCTTTTTTTTTTTTTTTTAAGGCATTTAAATCATTGCACACAGTACACACTTTTCACTGTTTTTGTTTCAGATGATACGACTTATAAAACTAATAAATACACAGAGCAAATAAAAATGAAGCTCAGATTCTTTTCGATAAACGTGTACACCTTTACCCATCATTTTCTGAACTACTTTACTGAACCAGTTCTAAAACCACATGTCATTCTCCTTCTGCCCGATATGTTGGGAGGCAGGAAATTCCACACGTGCCTTACAGTGCCAGACGGGTCTCTTTGTTCGGACTGCTCTAAGGTCACAAAGGTCATTGCTAGTGCATGTAAACTTACCCTCCCAGTGGCTAGAACCCTGTTCTAAATATTTATGGCAGCTGCATCCCCTAGACGGTAGACGAGAGAGCATGGGAATTTTTTTTTATAGTTGTGCCGTCACGGAGACACGGCACGTCCAGGCAGTACTGCAGTGCTGCCGTCACCAGTGCACGGCTCGTCGTGAACGGGTCGACAGAGTTGCCGTCACTATCGCACGGCGCGTCGCGAAAAGGTGGCCTGGAGGAGTTTCAGCAGGGGCAGTTTTTTTCAGGGGGTAAGGAAGTATGTTGTGCAGCTTGATCAAATTGGTCAGAACGGTAGGACTCTTACATGTTGGAGAACTGGTGGATGAAGTGCGGGGCAGAATTTTACCATTGCTATAGATCGGTGTCATGCGCAGACCAGGTTACAACTCTGCCACGTCTACCTTCTCTCCTGTCCTCTCTTCTTCTCCCACTGTTGTGAGTGCACATTTATACTGGCTCAGAACTTCAGATGTGTGTGATATAAACATCGCTTTAACTCCTGCTGGAGTGCAGTGGGTTGTGGAAAATTTTTTTTTTTTTTTTTTGCTGTCCCAACATCTGCGCCACCTCAGAGGCAGTGCACCCACACCGCTCATTCCGACACCCCGTCCACAGCCACAGCCCGGTCGGCCCCGCCACAGCCCTG
>JADBJO010013585.1:48861-51740 GCA_016801955.1 Conus betulinus | reverse complement strand
GAATACTTGTCTGCTGTCAGGCAGACGTGACCAGGTCTGGAATAGCTCAGTTTGGTAGAACGCTAGCACCAGACTACTAATCCTGCTGATCCTGGGGTTGTGGGTTCGAATTACTGCCGGGCAATTTTGGTACAAGAGGAATTTATCCCTCCGAGCTGACATTGAGTCTGATTCCATTTTAAAAAAAAACGTCCTTCAAGTGAAACTATAAACCGTGGTTCTGTGTGTGAACGCATGGATGTCTTGCATAACTTGCGTAAGATCCCATCGTTAACTTTTTGGAAGAGAAGGTCAGTTTGGCCGTTCGTGTGGATGACACGTTACACATAGCATGCACTCTGCGTGAAAAATCGGAAGAATGAAGGAAGAAAACTGAGCGACTGATATTGACTGAATGACACGGTGAACAACTGAATGGAGCGCCAGCAGGCAATTCTTTAGTCAGCTCTACCCAGATAGGGAGATACTGTATAAACGAGAGCGTGGATCAAAGCACGTTGAGCTTGGTCTCTAAGCAAGGGTAGGCGCTATGTAAGAACTCTTAGTAATAATATAATAATAATAAAGAAGAAAAGAACAAGATGCAAAGCATATAAACGTACTCCCAGTACAGTGACAAAGAAGGGAGACCATGTTCAGTTAGTGGAAAACAAAACTCGATAGTGCGGTGGTTATTCCCCTTATTGGACTTGATTTTTAAAAATTATCATTTATAGCCATTAGTGATGGCTATTCTGGTAAATTACAACATCGGGCATCATCCGTGACCCATAACGAACATACATACAAATTATCAGAATGATCGGCCCAGAGGTTTTGTCTGGAGCGAGTGGAACACATTTTGACCATGGACAGACACACAGACAGACAGCACATCTTTGTTCCCATTGTAAAGTAAAGTACCCCTTTTCTATAAGAAGTGGGAGTATAAAAAATATACACCCAAAGATGCGAACTGTCCTCAACTGCCGAACAAACCAGCTGGGAGCAATCCTGCACCACCCTTGGAAGCCTGTGTCACATAGAGTACAGGCACACACAGGGGCTTTCCATTAAGACGTCAAGGGACACAACTGCTCCCTGGCGGATGCCATTGTGTATGGGCGCTGGATGAGACACGACAGAACCTCCACGGGAGCGTCTCCATGAGTGTACCAGCCCATAGTTCACGACTTCTGATCCCACCGCGCGAAAAACGCCACCGTCCAACAACCGCCGTGTGCATCCCGCAGCCTCACTCGACAATAGAACTGCAGGCACGGCCCAGCTTTCGCCATGAGGTCGATAGGCTCTCTGAAGAGAATCCCGGTGTAACGAAAAGTTTTAACTCCCCGAATGGTTTCACTCCCGGGAGTTAAACTGTTCATTTGTAAATTGTTATTTCATATGCTACGCGATTACATGAAACAGTACAGATTAAGAAAAAGATTATTGATTCGTGCGTTACACTATAGGTTAGTCGTGTGACACAAGGGAGCGTACTGGCTGAACGTGGCCCAGAGGTTTGAGTGAAATTTTTAACACTGTTCACGCGATTTGAATATATAAAGGCGTTTGCCTGTATCGGTGCGCACTCTGAGAATGGAACAGACGATTTAGAGAAGAAGAAGAAGGCGGACTGTGCCCATGATAAAGGCAGAGGCCTAACACATACAGAAGTATGTGAATTGTAGTTGAATGACCGGTACTCAAGCCGTAGTAAGTATCTATTTTTTATATTGTGAGAATCTAGATGATTCTCCATTTTGTTTTCAACGGTTTATTGTCGGAACCGAAACTATGTTTGAAAAATTGAAGAGTTCAAAAATGTTAAAGTGTAACATGACTGCTAACTGGCTGGCAGTGTTTTGAACTCGTTTTTATCCGGTTTGTTATAGCTGGGCCGACTCCCCGTGCGGTAGAGGAAAGAAGACTGGAGATCGGGCACTAAGGTGGATGGCTGGGGGGCTGCGCGCGTTCCCGGGCCAAGCTCCGATCCGCGGGAAGATCCAGGTTGGGCAAGAGTTTGTCGCCGACCAGTAGTTCCAGAGTAAAAAACCCCCATGGGATTTTAAAAGATTAAGGAGGGATGAATCAAAATGACCTTTGTTTGCGCCTTATGTGTATGGAGTGGATGCAGTTGTGTGCGGAGGAAAGAGATAGTCGCATAGAGATCTATATGAGAGAGAGAGAGAGAGAGAGAGAGAGAGAGAGAGAGAGAGAGAGAGAGAGAGAGAGAACGCCAAAGACTGAAAGTACAGTTGACTGAAGGTACAGTATTTCTACCAAAGGCATCAAACCATTAATTCATGTATATACAGACTTTACATACAGATTATATACAAAAAGGCATAGAAAAAATACCAAGGATATGCATAGATGAGCACATGAATATGTACACGGACCATTTCCTTTCCCTATGATGATGATGATCATGAACATAAAGTCCCCTTCTCCATTCTCTTACAGAAAGACACCTGGGAATAGGTGGGTGGGGAGTCATCTTAGTCATGATCAGATTAACCCCCCCTCTGTTACTGTTACAAAGTAACTCCCTGGAGTCAGAAAAGCATGTGTGCACATTAACTCCCAGGGGAGTTATTCTAAACCGTGAAAAACTGACTCCCCTTAGTGGGCAGGGAGTTAAACTTTTACACGCCTGGATTAACTCCCGGGAGTTAATCTGGATATAGTACAGACTAACTCCCAGGGGGTCATTCTGTTACAGGGTGTGGAGTTAAGTCTGATATATGTACAAAATGACTCCTCCCCCCCCCCCCCCCCCCCCCCCCCGCCCTTTTAATGTTTCAAGAATTTGTTGAGACTTGCACAAAAAAAGATTTTAGAACATTTTGAAGTTTTACTGAGTGGCGTTATTTCGGCACAGGATGGGGGTCATT
>JADBJO010013585.1:36361-43861 GCA_016801955.1 Conus betulinus | reverse complement strand
ACTGAAACTTAGAAACAAACAACAAAAAAAAAACCTGCTTCAAAGCACCACAACCAATGCAACTTTCATCAGTATTACATCATGTGAGATCATACACTCTCTAACGTTATGGAAACGCGGTGGGACAATGATTCACCCCCACTCATCCTGTTATTCTAGATGTCCTTGCAGGCACCAAGCTTGGCACACGCACAGAGCTAGCTCTCTGCCGGTATCCCAACTGTCTGAGGTCATCTGCCAAGGGCGACTTAACATAGCTGATAGGTCGCCTCGCGCTGACATCCTCATGGTTTTGAACTATGACGAACATTTAGATGATACCCCCCACCCCCCCTTTCCCACCCCCCTTCCCACTGCCCCCCCCCCCCCCCCCCCCCCCCCCCCCCCCCCCCCCCCCCCCCCCCCCCCCCCCCCGCCTCGTCGCGACAGTAATGGCCTGACGGCTGACGAGTCTGGTGCCGGGATTGCCATGGGTCCCGTCCTGAGAGTAGACTGCTGACCGTTTCAGCAAAAACCACTCCCCCAACATCTATATGTATGTATGAAGCGTTTTGTGCCTGATTTGTTTCTGTGGATAGAAAGGAGTCGGTGGGTAGGGTAGGGTGGTGGTTCAGAGGAAGCGGGAAGATGGGGGGGGGGGATGATAGGGTCAAGGTCTTCTGGTGGGTATGCTAATTGAAGGGACTGAATCAATTAAAGGACTGTTGATGAACAAAGGAAAAAAAAAGGTTCGCCTTGTTTGATGACTATATGACCACTCTCTCTCCGAACAGCAGATGTAGCCCAAGAACAGAGCTGTAGATAGGCGTCTGTACGACGTTGAGCAAGGTCATCAAATGACAGACAGAAGAATCAAAGAAAGAAAAGAACACAAAGAAAGAAAACAGAGAAAGAAATATAAGGATTTAGACAAGTGAAACAAACAGTCCCTCCCCCCCCCCCCCACTCACCACCCCCGTCCCAAGTTTTTCCATTCCATCAGATGACTCCAGACTCAGACAGCTAGCCATCAGTACTAGTCTGAGCTGCCTCATCAAATGGCAGCTGCACAGTGATCGGGTCATCTCGTGCTCAGCAGCTCCCGTTCCAAACCATCACGAATATTACTTGATACCCCCACCCCCCCCCCCCCTGCTCGCGACCATAATGGCTTAACAGTCAACCAGGTCAGACGGAGCGAGTGTCCCTATCTTTCCTCCTCCTCCTTTTTTCCTCCTCCTCCTCCTCCTCTTCCCCCTCCTCTCCATCTCCCAGGAGTAGATGGAAATCAGGTTAGCCACCTTTCATCATCATCCCTCGCATCTGATCCGACCTTGTGAGCACGCTGAACCACAGACCTTGACCCGGAATGAGGTTATTCTCGTTCCCCTCCCAGCCCCTAGCCCTACACCTGCTCTCCACCCCCCCCCCCCTTCCTTCCTTCTTTTCACCTCCCATACATAAAGAATGACTTGCTCCTCAGTCTCAGAGATAACCTTGGGCTCCGCTGTCTGCTTTTGTAACCTCAGTTCTAGCTGCGCTATGACATTAATTTCATATCACCCACGGTGACGTCACTCATGGAGGGAACACTATGCTCATGTTGCATCATTTTGGCACAATTTCATGGCCGCGTATGTACAACACTGCTGATGATGGTGGCGCCCTCCGGCAAAACTGCCCCATCATGCAACAAAAGGGCCCAAACCAATTCCTGCCTTTATCACACCACTTACGGAGGAATCGGATGTGTCAGTCCAGTAATAATGTCCACGAAACGTATATTTGTTTATATGTTAATGGAGAAAAAGACCTGTGAAATTGCTCTCCGCTCTGTCCCATCCTCATTCCATTTAACACTTATTTACTTACAAACTGCATTCATCCGCATCTCCAATTGCCCCCCCCCCCCCCCCCCCCACACACACACCCTCTTAAAAAATGGAAAGTAAAAAGAAAAGCAAGCATAACATGTAGTTTTCTTTATTAGTTTGAAGATTGAAACAGACTGCTAAGTTATTGAGAACAAACAAAAAGAAACAAAGCAAGCAAGCAAGCAAGCAAACAAAACAAAACACAACACACACACACACACACACACACACACACACACACACACACACACACACACACACACACACACACACACACACACACACACACACACACACACACACACACACACAGAGACACAAGCGTGTTTGTTTGATACCATAAAACAAACAAACAAACAACCCCCCCCCCCCAAACAAACAGACGGGCGAATTAAAAAAGTCTTCTTCACTAATCTCGAATTACAGACAGAGATGGAAGAAAGAAACACCCCCCCCCCCCCCCCCCCCCTCTCCTTCCCATAAAAGAAAAGCACCCAAACGACATTTTCCTTGCCCCTCTGAACGTGTTGTTGGTCCGATGGTATCACTGTAGTGTGACATCGTTCACCTCCCTCGCTCTTCTGGCACTGTTATCCTTGACTGCCATGTAACCTGAGATGTCTGGGCATTAAACCTGAAAATGACTGGTTGACCACTGCTCCAGAATGAGTGAATGGCCAGGGATGATGACCATGGCGTCGCCACCAGATATTCCGAAATGAGCGCAGAGAACGATGAGAGTTCAGATCTCTTGATGGCAACAATGAGAGTCTCAAAAGAAGTTCGGAGCAATAACACCTGATCCTTCTGTCTGTATGGGAAATGAAACACGAAGTGCATTTGGAATCCATGTAGGAGACATTGTTGACGCCAATCTCATTACATGTAAAGTAGTAGGCTGCTCTGATGCTGCGCATAACGTAAGTGAGGTCTTTTTTACACTCAGTATACATGCAAATAAAGATGAAAAAGGAACTCTCTCTCTGTCTCTCTCACTGTCTTTCTGTCTCTGTCTCTCTGTCTGTCTCTGTCTCTCTGTCTGTCTGTCTGTCTGTCTGTCTGTCTGTCTCTCTTGTTTTCGTGGTGGGAAGAAGGGATAAATGGATAACTATATTCTGCAATCGCATTCTCACTGTCATCGCCCCCCCCCCCCCCCCCCCCCTCTCGAGTATAAATGATGTTCTGATATTCTGACGCTGGAAGCCTCTATCAATAAAGAATAATTGCAAAATGCCAGCCGGGTACCATCCATCCCCAACATGCCTCATCATGTACGTGGATGTAATGGATGAATGAGGATGATGATATCCGCCAACAACGAAAAAGGTCAGGTCTCTGTTGCCATATTTGGACACTGGCATTCCTAGCAAAGCTTTGCGACTCGATTGTTCTCCGTCATCCTTCTCCTGCCTCTCCCTTCCAACCCCTTCCCTCCCCCCCTCCCCCCCCCCCCTTCTCAGCTGGTCTCTTCCATTTCTACTCTCATCTCTCTTGCACAAGGTGAAAAACAAACACACAAACAACAACAACAACAACAACAACAACAACAACAACAACAAAACCCTCTAGACTTTTGTCTCTGTTTTCACCATTCTGTATCTTTTGGCTAACCCTTTCATCTCTCTCTCTCTCTCTCTCATCTCTCTCTCCTCTCTCTCTCTCCTCTCTCTCTCTCTCTCTTTTACTTATTTATTTTTTTTACTATTGTTATGTTGATAATAGGAGATGGTTTTAGTATTGTTTGACGTTCAACACGGATTAAAACAAATCCTCAGCACAGTTTCCTCTAATCCTTCATCTGTCCCAGTTTTCCTCATCCTTCTAACCATTCTGGATGCTTCAACTGGCAACAACAACAACAACAACAGCAACAACAACATCATCAACAACAACAACAACAACAACAACAACAACAACAACAACAACAACAAACAATCAATAACCCAAGACTTCAAACAAATGAAAAGAAAAGGCCGAGAACGTAAGCTCAACCAGAAAGAAGAAGAGAGAGGCACATTACTGTGTAAAAGTGAAAGGGAAAAAGCAAAGGAAAGAATAGAAAAGAAAGAAAGACAGAAACACATGAAAAGAATGACAGAAACAAAAGTGAACTCATCTGGAATTCATCATAATCAAAACCAACCACAAAAAGATGGTACATGGTTTGAACATCAGCTCAGATACCTGCTGTCTTTACTAGCATCAAAGCTTCCATAGATTCAACAGGCGCCATTCATTTGCGGACTATCGGAAACCAGCAGGGGAATGTCATTTTCTCATCCAGCGCGCTGTCACGCAAACGGCGCACTGCTTTGAAGAACTTTGCCTAAAAACCCAGGCAGGGACATCAGCGGTTATGAATATATGAATGGATATGACAGTGACGCTGAGAGGGAAAGAAGCGCGTAGACACTGCCGAGCCAGCAATCTCCACCTTTCATAGAATCTAACATGACTCATATCGCAGGGCCAGACGAGATGTGGGAGTGGGATTGGGGATAGTGTGGTGGTTCGGGGGAGGGGTGGGGGGGGGGGGGGGGGTAGTTTTACACCTTACCCTCAGCTGGCAAAAATTGCCTTTCTGGCACTTATTCCCTCCCTTCCCCCATGGGGAAAGACCCCCCAGGCCTATTTTGGACCCCCGTTCTTATTGAACTGCATTGTCCCCCTCAACGGGAGTTCTGTAGTGTTATAGTTCTGTGCCGTCTATGCATTGTACTAGTACAGCAATAGTACTATTCTTACAGATGCACTTTTACTGGCGATTTGCCCAGCACTTGAAACTTTCAAAGCACAAATGACTAAGCTCGATAACAGTTTTATTGTATTCTTTCTTCTTCTTTCTTCTTCTTCTTCTTCTTCTTTTCTTTCTTCTTCTTCTTCTTTCTTCTTCTTCTTCTTCTTCTTCTTCACGTGCTCTGTTACATAAGTTGAATTGTTTGATGGCTGGCTGAAATGAAAGAGATGAACAAGCCTGAGTCAAACAAGTTTAGATATATGCATAATTATGATTTTCACACACATGCACAAAAGGTGGCATAAATATCATAGCTTTGCAATTGTACTCCTGTCCTTTGTATAGAGGTAGATAATTTCGAAGAGCCAGAATACATTGTCTCTTCAGTTCGGAGAGAGAGAGAGAGAGAGAGAGAGAGAGAGAGAGAGAGAGAGAGAGAGAGAGAGAGACAGAGACAGAGACAGAGCGTGGGGAAGGTGAGTGATTTAGTGGAAGAGAGAGAGAGAGAGAGAGAGAGAGAGAGAGAGAGAGAGAGAGAGAGAGACAGAGACAGAGACTGAGACAGAGCATGGGGAAGGTGAGTGAGTGATTAGTGGAAGGGAGAGAGAGAGAGAGAGAGAGAGAGACAGAGACAGAGACAGAGACAGAGACAGAGCGTTGGGAAGGTGAGGACGAGTTATTAGTGAGAGAGAGAGAGAGAGAGAGAGAGAGAGAGAGAGAGAGAGAGAGAGACAGAGACAGAGACAGAGAAACACATAGAGACAGAGAGACAGAGAGAGAGAGACAGCGAGGGACAGAGAGAGAGAAAAACAGAGACAGAGAGAAACAGACAAAAAGAAAATGGAGTGGTATGATAGAGAGAGAGAGAGAGAGAGAGAGAGAGAGAGAGAGAGAGAGAGAGAGAGAGAGAGAGAGAGAGAGAGAGAGAGAGAGGAGCTGCAGATGCCAGACTGCATTGAAACGATCCAAAGAAAAGCACTGAAAGAAAATTTGGAAAAGAAAAGAACAAAACAAAACAAAACAAAACAAACAAAAACAAACAAACAAACAAACAAACAAACGCTTAGTGCTTCTAGGTGCCAACGTTGCTCACAGAGGAACGCTCGGTATTGAATCCGAGGTCATGCTTCACTGGCGACGTAGACGAACATCAAAGAAAGCATAACACAGCAACAGCAAAAATAGCCATGAAAAACACAGTGAAGGGGGAAGACAGCTCTTGGTGATAGAAATTCATATGAAAGAAAGCAAAAATAGCGTCAGCATGACAGCCACAGAAAAAACAATGTATGATGAAAAAAAAAATCCTCTGTTATCGAGATCATAGAAAACAGTCAGAGCAACATCAAAATAGCATCAACAACAACAATAGCATAAACAACACAACAACAACAACAACAACAACAAAAAAAGCATCAACAAACATTGTAAAACCAAACGTGAACATTAACGACAGACGCTCATATACAATGAAAAACAAACATTGTGGGAGGAAGACGGTGGTGGTGGTGGTGGTGGTGGTGGTGGTGGTGGTGGTGGGGGTAATCTTAACAAAAACTCCAAAAATGGAAACACCACTACTGGTCAAAGGGGCTAATTCAAAATAATACAATAACAGTGACAACAAGCAGTAGCATTATAACAGACATTGCAAAAAGAAAACACCACTACTGGCGACAGATGCTGACATAAAACTAAGATTGAAGGAAAAAAAGTGACAACAGTACAGCTGGCATTCCAGTAGACAGGGTAAAAAGAATACACCGCTCCTGGTGACAGAGGCTATCGGAAAAGTAACAAAATGACAGCAATAGGAAAATAGCCAAATAAACACTCTACAAAAAGGTATACTGATATCGGTTACAGAAAGTGATTTAAAGAAAAAACAACAACAACAAACAGTCTTCTTAAACATTGTAAAAAAAAAATGCTTGCTCACTCACCATTTTGTCAGCACAGGTGCACCTTCACTTTGCTGGTAGTGATGGTGTTTTTAAAGGAAATAAACGAAGAACTTAACAGGCTTTAACTTTGAAAGGACTGAAAAAAATAAAAAAAAATAAAAGATAAAAGACAAACAACTATGTCATGTCACCCCACTTTCTCCCAGCACCACCATCAATGTAATTTCATCACTATTACATCATGTGAGACCATACATTCTCAAATTTCATTGAAACGTGGTGGATCAGTAATTCACACACACGTACACACACACATCCCGTCTAGTTTGCCTTGCAGGCACCAAGCCTGGCACACGCAGACAGCCAGCTGTCGGTATCCAGCTGCCCCAGGCTGTCTGCCAACAACCACCCACCCTAGCTGCCAGGTCACCTCGCACTTGCCTCCTCCTCCTGGTTTGAACTATCACGAACATTTAGATGTCCCCCCCCTCTCCCCCCCCCTCCTCCACCACCCTGCCTTGTCGCGACAGTAAAAGCTTGACAGCAGACGAGTCTGATGGAGGGATCACCATGGAGCCCATCATGGGAATTAGAGGGTGACTAAGAAAAAAAAAAAGCAACTCTCCCAACATTTGTATGTATAGTGCGTTTTGCGCATGATTGTGTCTATGACTCGAACCATTCATATGGAAAGAAGAAGGGTGAGCCGGGCTTGTTTTTCAGTACGTTAATGTCACAGGGAGGGAGGAATGAGTTGGGAGGTGGGGGGGGGGGGGGGGGGGGGGGGGAGGAGAGGGATAATAGAGAGGGATAATAGAGTTTGGGTCTTTCTGGAGGGTATGCTAATATAAAGGGACTGAGTGAATCACAGGGCTGTTCACACAGACAGACACAGACAGAACACACACACAGAACCACACACACACACACACACACAAACACACACCAACACACAACACACACACACACCACACACACACAAATATGTACGCATGCTGCACACACC
>JADBJO010013585.1:22500-30000 GCA_016801955.1 Conus betulinus | reverse complement strand
GTGGCATAGACCCTCTCCCCTCGTTTTCACTGTACTGTGGCATAGACCCTCTCCCTCGTTTTCACTGTACGTGGCATAGACCCTCTCCCTCGTTTTCACTGTACTGTGGCATAGACCCTCTCCCTCGTTTTCACACTGTACTGTGGCATAGACCCTCTCCCTCGTTTTCACTGTACTGTGGCATAGACCCTTTCCCTCGTTTTCACTGTACTGTGGCATAGACCCTCTCCCTCGTTTTCACTGTACTGTGGCATAGACCCTCTCCCCTCGTTTTCACTGTACTGTGGTATAGACCCTCTCCCTCGTTTTCACTGTACTGTGGCATAGACCCCTCTCTCCCTCGTTTTCACTGTACTGTGGTATAGACCCTCTCCCTCGTTCTTCTGGGTACTGGTATGCATGACTGCTTTGTAACCTGAGATGAGCGGACATTAAACCTGTAAATGACCAACTGACCACTGCTTCTGAGCCAGTGAATGGCCAGGGATGATGACCAGGGCATTGCCAAACTTCAGGATGAGAGCAAAAAATGATAAGACGTCAGAACTGTTGATGCGGAGCATCTATCCTCAACATGCCTCATGTCGGCGGAACAGGAAAGAGTGAAGTTGTAGAATGCTCGTGGCAGTTGCTTGACGGTGGTATTTTTTCGTCAGTGGGCTCTGCAATCATGACATATGGGCTGGTACACCCCCATGGGAACGCTCCCGTGGAGGTTCTGTCGTGTCACGTCCAGTGGCTGTTACACAGTGGCATCTGCCAGCGAGCGGTTATGTCCCTTGACGTCTTAATGGAAAGCCCTGTGCGTGCCTACATCCTCTGTGAGCACAGCATGGTTTTCCACGGGTGGTGCAGGATTCTCCCAGCTTGTTTGTTCGGCAGTTGAGGTCAGCTGGATACCACCCGCACCTTTGAGTGTATCTTTTTTTCTTTTCAGTCTGAAAAAAAGTCTGGAACAATGACTCCTCAGCCTTCTGTCTGCGTGAGAAACTAGAGACGAAGTCCATTCGAAATCCATGTAAGAGATGAGGGGGATGGAGAGCACAGCCTCCACAAGGTTAACGCTGATCTGATTACATGTAAACCACTATTCTGCTCCGATCGATATTTTGCTGTGATTTAATCAAGTGAGGTCCCTCTTTTTTCATTCAGCACGCATGCAAATAGAGACGGAAAGAAAAGAACGTGACTGCTCTCTCTCCCCTCCCTCCAATCCTCTCTCTCTCTCTCTCTCTCTCTCTCTCACTCACTCTCTTGTGGTGGTGATAGGGGTGGGAATGTGGAGGATGAAATGATTGTTATATTCTGCATCTACTTTCTCAGTGTCATTTTTTTTTTTCTCCTCTTGAGTTTGCAAATGAGATTGTGACACTAGGAGAATCTTTTAATAAAGGATAACAGCAAAACAGCCAACAAGCGGCATCCATCCTCAATATGCCTCAGCATGCACGTGGGTGTAAAGGATGAATGAGAATGATGACATCAGCCAACGAAAAAGATCAGGCCTCTGTTGCCAGATTTGGACACTTATATACACAGCAAAACTTCGCGACTGCAATTTTTTTTCCATTATCACTGTCCTGCCTCTCCCCTTCCAATCCACTTTTCCCCCCCCCTCCCCCCTGCGTCCCTGTTTTCATCCACCCCCTTTCCATTTCTGCTCTCATTTCTCTCATACTTGGCAAAAATGATTACAGCTAAACTTTTGTCTCTGTGTTTTTTTTTTTATCACTCCGTACCTTTTGGCTAACTTTGTATCATACACACACACACACACACACACACACACACACACACACACACACACACACACACACACACACACACACACACACACACACACACACACACACACACACACACACACACACACACACACACACACACACACACACACACACACACACACACACACACACACACACACACACACACACACACACGCAGAAGGTGTGTGTGTGTGTGTGTGTGTGTGTGTGTGTGTGTGTGTGTGTGTGTGTGTGTGTGTGTGTGTGTGTGTGTGTGTGTGTGTGTGTGTGTGTGTGTGTGTGTGAGAGAGAGAGAGAGAGAGAGAGAGAGAGACAGACAGACTGACAGACTGACAAATAGAGAGAGAGACAGACAGACAGACAGACTGACAGATAGACTGACAAATGGAGAGAGAGAGAGAGAGAGAGAGAGAGAGAGAGAGAGAGAGAGAGAGAGAGAGAGAGAGAGAGAGAGAGAGAGACAGACAGACAGACAGACAGACAGACAGACTGACAGATAGACTGACAAATGGAGAGAGAGAGAGAGAGAGAGAGAGAGAGAGACAGACAGACAGACTGACAGATAGACTGACAAACAAATGAGAGAGAGAGAGAGAGAGAGAGAGAGAGAGAGAGAGAGAGAGAGAGAGAGAGAGAGAGAGAGAGAAAGAGAGAAAAACGATCGGGACAAGTACAACAAACAGACCCCCCCCCCCCCCCCCTCCCTTCCACAGGGGGAAGACCCTCAGACCCCCTTTTGGACCCCTTCCCTCCCCCCCCCCCCCCCCCCCTCAAGGAACTGATCTGGCCCTGCGTTGTCCCATTTGTTTTTGAGTTCTGTACAAATTCCCCGTGGGCTTGCTGGGTGACATGACAACAGCACTAGAGGGCTATACACATACTGCTGATACTATAACATACAAATTAAGCATATACTCATAATTTAGTGTGGGTGTGCAAACATCATCGTATATGGAAGACATCTAGAAATAAAATCTGTATATACAGTTTCTTCGAGCAATGAACTCTTCAGTTTTACATCTGTATTTCAGTTTTTGAGAAAGACTTGCAGTCTAGGAGATTTTTGTTCTATCATATAGATTGAGATAAATAGTATTTAGCAAATAGCACAGTGAAATAAAATACATGATGCGTAAGTATGTTTTTGTCAGATCCAATTAAGGCTAATGATTCAGTTATCTGCAGATTAAACGTAGACATTTCTGATTCATTAAAATCCACCAGCTTTCCCCAAAAAAAACGATGAAGAACCGTACAGTGCCAAAACATATGATATCCTTAATCAAGCTACCGAACATGCACCAATCATACTGCAGTGCAGCAATTTTCTTCATTATAATGTTAGTTCCAAGGCATCTGTGTGTTATTCGTAACTGCAAGCCTTTCATTTTATGTCAGAAATTTTGCTAATCTCTCTCTCTCTCTCTCTCTCTCTCTCTCTCTCCTCTCTCTGTCTCTCTCTCTCTCTCTCTCTCTCTCTCTCTCTCTCTCTCTCTCTCTCTCTATATATATATATATATATACACTGAAGAATTGTTAGCCTGAACTTGTTTTCACCCACTACTTAATTGTTCAGCTCTCTCTCTCTCTCTCTCTCTCTCTCTCTCTCTCTCTCTCTCTCTCTCTCTCTCTCTCTATATATATATATATATATATATATATATATATTCTCCAGCCATTTTCAACTTTCAGTTTTGTATCCCAGTTCGTACATTTCTGACAAATCTGATTATCTATAAATCTGTCATACTATGATTTTGACCTCTTTCAAACTGACGTCAGCTTTTTTTTTTCTTCATAACTCTCAACTAGAGTTCTGTTGTGTTATACTTCTGTGCTGTATTTGCATTGTATTAGTATAGCACTTGTTTTTTCTTTTCTTTTCTTTTTTTTTTTTTGCTGTCCAAACTTCTGTATCACCTCAGTGGCAGTGCACCCACGCCGCTCATTCCGACACCCCCCGTCCACAGCCACAGCCCGGTCAGTCCCGCCACAGCCCGACATCGGCAATCCACAGGGAGCAGTTAATGTCAAATCGTCAAGAGGCAAGCAACCGGAGGAGACACTGCACTGCACCGCTGCCGAATCACTTCGGTGGTGTTCAGTGGCGCCTGTTCTGATCCACCATAAGCAGGACACCACCTACTAAGCCCCCTACTGACGATAATAATTGCTTAGTCGCGGAACCGGCGTGAGTGAGTTCTCCCTCCGGAGGGCGCCACCACGTCCGTCCAACGACAGCCCCCATGGACTCGCCGATACCGATGACCCCCACGGAACCAAACCAAGGCCACAGACGTGGAGAGGACATTGAAACCGAGGTCACCATGAGAACAGGGCATGAAGGGCCACAAAATTTTAGACTTAAAAAAAAAATGCTGATCGATGAGAATAAGGATGATAAAAATGATGCTACTACTGTTTTATATTTCGGTCTGAGACTGCATGACAGGGCTGTACTCTACGCTTCCTTCTATGATATATCCCGGCGTCAACCAGGCCCGACAGATACAGACACCTGAAGTGTTGGTCAGGAAATTTGAGCAGCACTCTCAGAGACGCATCCATTAAAGTGGATGAAACTCGACTGTGTGGTCCCAGTCTTCCCAACTAAGCCCCGTTACAAACTCAACTCTGGGCAGGAGCCGGTCGGGGCAGAAAAATCCCACATGAATCTCATGGGTATCGAACCCGCCACCTCCCAGCCACGGCGGCTGGTTTAGTATAGCGCTTGTACTATTCTTGCATATGTGCTTTTACTGACAACGTGCTCAGCCTCGAATAACCTCACTCAGCTAACCTCGGTATCAGTTTACTGCATTCTTTCTTTCAGTTTTTTTCTTCTTCTTTACGTGCTCTCTGCTAGGTATGTTCAATTGGTTTGACGGCTGGCTCGAATGAAGAGGTGAATAAGCCTGAGTCAAACAATGTTAGTTGTATGCATATGATTTTCACATGCGACACACAAAAGTGGTGGAAATGGCATGGATGTAATAGGTTTTACTGTTGACTCTCTTCTTTCTGTCCCTTGTGTATGGGTAGAAGACAATTTCGAGCAGCCAGAAATACAATGTCTGTGTCTATCCGGCTCAAGAGAGAGAGAGAGAGAGAGCAGAGAGAGATAGAGAGAGAGAGAGAGAGAGAGAGAGAAGAGAGAGAGAGAGAGAGACAGAGAGAGAGAGAGAGAGAGAGAGAGAGAGAGAGAGAGAGAGAGAGAGAGAGAGAGTTTAGAAGGAGTGTGGTGCCGGGGTCAGATTCTCTTTTTGTTTCATATGCTTTTTTGTTTAAAAAATTCCTGTGAGGGGATGGGGGGGGGGGGGGGGGGGGGGGGGGGGGGGGGGGGGGAGGGGGATAGGGGAGAGAGAGGAGTTACGGAAGTTGTCAACTCACAGGCACAACAACTTTTAAGCGAAAGAAAAAAAAAAAAAAAAAAACAAGAAGACATTGACGACAGGGATGGGAATAGAAATGGGGGGGGTGCTGGATGTGTTGTTGGGGTAATCGGAGTTGTTGTTGTTGTTTTTGTTGTTGTTGTATTGTTGTTGTTGTTCTTGGTGATGGTGGTGATGGTGGAGATGGTATGAAGAGTTTGCGCAACGGGGATAAAAAGGTTTACTGTATGTTTTCTTTGAGTAGTCAGCTAAAAAAAAAAAAAACAAACCTGCAATAACTTTTTTTTTTAAAAGGAAAGGGTGCAAAAAAGGAGGTGTGTGCCTCTGGGACAGTAGAGGAGGAGAATGAGGTGGTGGGGGGGGGGGGGGGGGCGGACGGAGAGGAAATGGAGAGTTTGTCTGCTTCTTTTTTTCTTCTTTGTTTGTTTGTTTGTTTTTTCTTTTCTCTCATAATGTTGACGCCTTTTCTACATGCTGTAAATTGTTCATGGTGACATTTTGTTGTGGAATGCTTTTTTTTGCTTTTTTTTTTTTTTGTAATTTGCTGACTGGGCATACCGGAGCGGAGATCGGAAGAGAGACAGAGGGCTTGTATGTGTGTGTGTGTGTGTGTGTGTGTGGGGGGGGGGGTTAGAGAGAAGGGAAAGGGTGGTGGTAGGCATGGATGGGGGAAAGGGGGTGGGTTTGGGGAGACGGAGAGGGTGAGGAGAAGGGAAGAGGGGTTCTTTCTCCCACGAACTGCTCCCTCTAATTTGCCTCATTAAATAGACACCACACACACACACACACACACACACACACACACACACACACACACACACACACACACACACACACACACACACACACAAACACAACACACGCACACACACACACACACACACACACACACACACACACACACACACACACACACTACAACAACAACAAATCCGAAACTGCGGGTCTTTTTTTACTACACTCTGTCTTTGTCTTTGTTTCTGTCTCTCTCTGTCCTCTCTGTCTGCCTTTCTGTCTGTCTGTCTGTCTCTCTCTCCTCTCTCTCTCTCTCTCTCTCTCTCTCGTCTGTCTGTATCTCTCTCTGGTTTGTCTGTCTGTCTCTCTCTGTCTGTCTGTCTGTCTGTCTGTCTGTCTCTCTCGTCTGTATCTCTCTCTCTCTTACCCCCCCCCCCCCCTCTCTCTCCCTCTCTAGCATGTCTGCTTGTTTCGCCTCTCCATCTTTTTGTCTGACCGTCTGTCTGCCTGTCCTCTCTTCTCCTGTAGCACCTCAACCCACCATTCTCTCTCTCTCTCCTCCCCCTCCCCCCCTCTCATCTCCCCCTCTGCCTTAGCCTGTCTCAAACCGTCTGTCTGTCAGGCTGCCGGGACCCACTCTCTCTGTCTCTCAACCTCTCTGTCCTCCCCCTGTCTCTGTATCCCAGCACCCTCTCCTCTCTCCCCTCTTTCGCTCTCTCTCTTTCTTTTTTTCTTTCTTTCTTTCTTTCTCCTAGCAGCCAGGCTTTAAGCCCTGGGACCAAATCTGAATGGGGTGACACCAGCTCAGTCGCTGACACATACCGCTTTACCATCCCCCCCCCCCCCCCCCCCATCGCTTCGCTTATTCCCCCTTTTTCCTACTCCCACCACCCCCACCCCCTCCTGCTATCTCTCTTCCTCCCCTCTTCTCCCTTCCCTTCTCCCTTGCTTCCCCCCCCCCCCCCCCCCCCCCCCCCCCCGTCCGTCCCCTCCAGCCTCTGTCCCAGCCAGGACGACCTGTGCCGTACATTTCAGGCTGCCCACATCCGACCGTCAGCCGGATCAATAATTCAGCAGTGCTGGGCCACTGCCGACAAAGCCTCTGTGGAGGAGGAGGAGGAGGAGGAGGAGGAGGAGGAGGAGGAGGAGGAGGAAGAGCAGGAGGGGAAAGAGGAGGAGGAGGAGGAGGAGGAGGACAAGAGAAGCAGCAGGAAGAATAGGAGGTGGGGGAGCAGGAGGAGGAGGAGCAGCAGGAGGAGCAGCAGGAGGAGGAGGAGGAGGAGGAGGAGGAGGAGGAGGAGGTGGAGGGAGGAGGACGAGGAGGAGGAGGAAGCAAATGAACCCTCGGAGGGAATTGTTGCCGAGGGAAGAGCTGGGTTATTGCTCGCTCACGTGCTTAAGACCTACTTTTTTTTTTTTTTGCCTCTGTCACGATGGGTAGGAGGAAGGAAGGGGGTGATGGTGGGTGGTGGGCTTGGTGGGGAGAGCAGATGGGAAGGGCGTGGGGGGTGAGGGGAGGAAGGGGGATAGGGAGAGGGGACGTGATGGGGAAGGGAGAGGACGTGGGGGTGGGGGAGCTTAGGGGGTCGGGGAATAGATGGAGG
>JADBJO010013585.1:2500-5000 GCA_016801955.1 Conus betulinus | reverse complement strand
TCTTCAAGGGCTTGAGATCCAAAAGGATTTTTTTGGGGTAATCATTTTCAATCAGTACCTCCCCCACCCCCCACCCCTTCTCCCACAGACACAAAATTTAGCAAAGTCCAGGGCTGATCAGTCATAAAAGGGAGTTTCCAACCGGGGGTTTTGGGGGTCCTCTCTCAGCCCGAATTTTTTTTTTTTCAAAGCGGAAGGATGGGAATAGGGGAGGGTGCAGGGAAGGGAGGGAGGGACTCTCTTCTGAGAAATGTTTGTAAAAGCGAGCACGAAGAAGGAGGAGGGAGGGGTCAAGGGAGGTGGGGGGCGGGGGAGGATGATCGCTGTCCTCCACAAGGCTTTATGGCTGCGTTTTTAGCCGCATTTTTTTCGGCCCGATATCAAGAAAACTCTTCAGCAGACGTTCAAGCCAGGTTGCCAGACTATGATGTTTTCATCGGCCGGATGGGTTGGAAGAGAGTTCTAGAACCCTCGGGGGGGGTGAGGTATGGTGCTGGTGGTGTGTATTTTTCCAACGGGCTTTGGAGGTTTGTTCTCATAGCAAAAACGCCGTTTACAAAAGAGAGAGAGAGAGAGAGAGAGAGAGAGAGAGAGAGAGAGAGAGAGAGAAGAGACAGGACAGACAGACAGACAGACAGACAGACAGACAGACAGACAGACACATAGAGACACAAAGACACTGGGAATGGGGGAAGGGGAGGGGCGTGTGGGGGCTCACATCGTCCGGCCGTGACGTCCTCTGATTGACAGGAAAAGCTGTCGAAACTGACTCTCCGTACTAACACAGTCTTGGTCAAAAGTGTAAACAGCCTGCAAGCAGCTCTCTGGTCTTGGTGCTACGGGAATACAAGAGGCAAAGTCTGGAAGAATCACACACATGTACTTTTGACTCCTCCACACACACACACACACACCACACACACACACACACACACACACACACACACACACACACACACACCACACACACACACACGAAAACAACACACAAAACAACAACGGGAGTACTATGGATTACTTGTTTTATGTTTGCGTGCACTCCGTCAAGTGTATAGCTTTTCAAAACAGAAGGAATGTGACGAGATATCTAATACTTTTTTTTTTTTCATTTTCTTCTGTTAATCCCTCTGAAAGAGATATATATTTTTTAAAAAAAAAGCACAAAAAGTTAGTGATTGCTTTGTTGTTGATGTTGTTATCTAAATAAAGATAGCCATCCAGACACTCTGTCTGTCTGTCACTCTCTCTCTCTCTCTTCTCTCTCTCTCTCTCTCTCTCTCTCTCTCTCTCTCTCTCTCTCTCTCTCTCTCTCTCTCTCTGTCTCTCTGTCTGTCTGTCTAATTAAGTGCGTCTGATGTCAATTTTAATACAGGATGATGCAGATAATATGACGATAATGATGATGATGATGATGATTGTTGTTGTTACGCTTGTTTCTGTCTGCCTGTCGGCGTCTCGGTTCTATTCTCTTTATCTACCATTTCTCAGGGTTTCCAGCCTTTACGAGTAAAGATTTTTGTTGTCCCCGGCTTTTCTCCCCACTCCGTTGGATGTCGTCCCCTTTCAGTCCTGTTGGATGTCGAACATCCCCTCCTCTGGGGCTATGACCTTTATGATAAATATTTTTGTCTTGCCTAACTTTCTTTCTTTCTTTCTTTTTTCTTTTTCTTTCTTTCTTTTTTTCTTTTCTTTCTTTTCTTCTCTTTTCTTTCTTTCTTCTTTCGTACTTCTTCTTCTGTCTATCTGTCTGTCTGTGTTCCGTCTGTCTGTCTGACCGTCCATCTGACTGTCTGTGATTGTCTGTCGGTCTGTCCGTCCGTCTGTCTGTCTGTCTGTCTCTGTCTCTCTCTCTGTCTGTCTGTCTCTCTGTGTCTCTCTCTCTCTCTGTTCTCTCTCTCTGTCTCTGTCTCTCTATTTGTCTGTCTGTCTGTCTGTCTGTCTCTCTCTCTCTCTCTCTCTCTCCTCTCTCTCTCTCCCTCTCAATCACCCGTCTACAGGATTATGACCTTGACGAATAGATATTATCTTGTTTTCCTTTGTCTTCTCCCTCTCTTACTTGCCGTACACGCACCCCCCCCCCCCCCCCCGCCACCCCCCCCCCCCCCCCCCCCCCACCACACACACACACACACACACACACACACACACACCTATTGGAAACCGTTCACACCTACCGATAAGCCCTATCGGATGACGTCGATCCATCGTGAGTCATGTCGACGCACGTGACACAGAGACAATGAAGACTGAACACCCCTGAAGAAGATTAGAGTTCGTACAAACCGTGGTGGAGCGATCGCTTTATCGAGGACATGTTCCGTGTGGACGACAGCAGGATTCCAAAGATGCTGCTGGTCTATGGACAACTGAATGAGGGACAACTTGACTAAGGAAGGCCTCTCAAAGAGATACAAAGACACCTTGAAGGCCAACCTCAGAAGCTGCAACAGCGACACTGCTTCCTGGGAAGATGTCGGTCGCCCTTGACAGAACACAGTGG
>JADBJO010013584.1:25000-51741 GCA_016801955.1 Conus betulinus | reverse complement strand
GGGTCGGAAAACTCTCATCAGTGAGACACGGCTGGCTGTATTGCGTCTGCGTCAATAAGACACACCACAGTCCATATACCGAGTGTGTTCCTCACCACCAAGGGTGCAAAAGAAGAATCCAATCGGCACCCCAAGCAGCCGAGGAGAGTAGAAAAGGGAACCAAACGAGGGGGGGAGGAAAAAAGTTGCAGATACAGCCAGCAGTGTCTCCCTGATTGAGGTTCCGCACCCAGCGGACGAAAAAGGCCCTCGGAGCAGGAAATTAAAAATATATCGCCTTTAAAGGAATGCCCGATCGGTTCCTTAAGCAGCCAGTGAGATTTAATATTTTCTTAATGCGTTTTTCCCAGTTTACAGCTAATACCCTGCTGCCCCCCCCCCCCCCCCCCCCCCCCCCCCCTCCCCCCCCCCCCCCCCCCCCCCCCCCCCCCCCCCCCCCCCCCCCCACCCCCCCCCCCCACCCCCCCCACCCCCCAGCCCCCCCCCCCCCCCGCCCCACTTAAGTTTAAAATTGTGCAAGTCATACTACGAAGCAATTTTGTTGTTGGCCTGCGCTTGTTTCCCCCCACATATTAGATGGTTCGTCTGTATGGTGGTCAGACTTTATTCAAGTTTAAAAGGCTGTTGCCAGTCTTGCATAAAAGTTCCTTGTTGTTTAGTTTCCTTATGGGAAGGCAAAACTACCCAACGGTTACGTTATGTGCACTGTTACCCGGCATCCATTTTGTTTCCAATTAACATTGATATTGGTCTTAAATTTCATCTTTTCCTCACCCCCCCACAACCCTCCCCTCCCCATCTTCAAACCTCTTTGCCAAAAGTAACCAGTCAAGCCTCTGTCCACACTCACCCACCCCCATCTTCAAATCTTTTCCCAAAAAAGTCCCCCTTTCCTCTCTTTACCCAACACCCTCCCCCATGGCGTCAACCGTCTTTTTCAAAAGGAACCTTCCATCCTCGTTAACCCAACATCCCCCCTCCCCATATTCAACCTCTTTTCCAAAGTACCTTCCCCTCCTCTTTGCAAACCCTCCACTCACACATATTGCACCTACTTTTTCAAAACGTCCCCCCTTCGTCCTCCTTTAACCACCATCACCCACCCCCCAACCACCGACTTGAACCGTCATTTTTAAGGCTCGAAGTCGTGAGCGTTTTTGACATTAAAAATGAAGAAAAAAAAACCATGGTGTTAAGGTGTGGCCAGCACGTCCATGACTCCCTCCTTGTCAATAATCGTGGAACATTAGAAAGACAAACCACGGCGAAAGGCTTAGGCGGGCTGCACGCAGAAACAAAGGACACAACAGCCGCTTGGCGACGTGGTTAGCGTCGCGGACTCAGGGCGGGAGTCGTGGGTTCGAATCCCTATCACGAATTGAGGTAGGTGGGTTTTTTGCCCGACCGGCTCCTACCCAGACGTTGATTTTGCTGCGGGACTCAGTTGGGAAGACCTGTCACCACACCAGTCGAGTTTCATCCACTTCAATGGATTGCGTTCTATGAGAATGTTCTCCTAATCTCCCTGACCAACACTGAAGGTGCCTGTATCTCTCGGGGCTTCCGGTTGACGCCGGGATATAGTATTGAAAGGAAGCGTAGAGTACAGCCCTTGTCATGTAGTCTCCAGCAGCGGAATGCAGACAGAGCACGAGTATCGTGCTGTGTATGTTGGTGCATTCAAAAATCCCTTTCAAACTGGAGTGCGTTCGCTGCGCGCGGCGCTCGCGCGCGCGCGCCGCGCGTGTGTGTGTGTGTGTGTTGTTGTGGTGTGTGCGTGCGTGCGTGTCCCGTCTCGCGTTGTGTCTGTCGCTTTGTGTTGTGCTGTGTGTGTGTTGTGCGGATGCGTGCGTCTGTGTTGGGTGTGTGTGTGCTCGCGCTCGCGCGTGCCCGCCCCTCTTCACGGACTCATTTGGTTCGTGTGTGCTCGTGCTGTGTATGCTTCTCAAATACCAATTCTAAAGTGTTGCCATAGAGAGAGGCAGATACACAAAGAGCGAGAGAGCAGAGAGAGAGAGATGAGCGACAGAGACAGGAGAAGACATGACAGAGATACACAGAGAAGAGAAAGGCAAAGTGACAGGGAAGGAGGGAGGGTAGGATTATTTAACACAAGACGCGCGCGCACGCACCCGTGCGCGCGCGCACGCAACACACCACATCACTCACACACATCACTCGCTCTCCTCCTCTCTCTCACTCGCTCCTTCCGCTCAGCTCTCTCACTCTCACTCACACACACCACACGCACACCACACACACACACACACACACGCACGCACATACACACTCACACCACCACACCCACCAGCCACCCAGCGGACCCAGGGGGGGGGGGGCGGGACAGAGAGGGACACCGAGACGACCTCATCTAGCATACAGCCCAGGCGACAGAGATAGAGGAAAGAGAGGTGGAGAGCAGGAGAAAGAAGACTAGAAGCAGGCAGCTAGGGCAAACATATAGTCCAGTACCAGCAAGCAGACAGCGATACAGAGAGGTTGAACTCAGAAAAAGAAGGACAGCGGAATGATGATCATGCGCAAAAGATATAGTGGGGGAAACAAAAAAACATAAAATGAAGACAGTAAAAGAAGAAGGAGGGCATAGAAAGATATGGTTACCAATTACATACCCTACACACTACCACTACAACACACATCACACCACACACCCAGACACACACAAACCACACACACAACACAGCCACACACACAAGCCACAGTCAGACAGGTGACAACACGCACACGATAAGCTCACACCTGGGGGATCTCTAACCCTCCAACCTTGGAGGGCCGCTCTACTGATGAACTCAGGACTTGCTAGGGTTTGGAACTAACCATACGTCTACATGTTGCCTTACACTGAAGCCGTGCTCCTTATCCCATGCCCCCAAGCCCGTCTACTGCATGCATCCGAAAATCTGACACAACGCTTAGCGATTACGCAACAGCTACGTGGATGAAGCGATTAATAGAGACCTGATATAGACCATTAGTGCACGAATGGTTTTTTCAACATATACACTCTCACCTCACCTCTTTCTCAGCGAGAATACCGCGCTCCCTGAAGGCTAAGTCATTCCCTGCCAGCGGTGCTGTGTTCGTTTTGGGTTTTTCATTCCCGTTTTTTGTACAAGCGTTTTCAATGAGGGCATTGATACCAACACAGGCAGAGATGTCTACATCCACCTCCTTCCACGCACACACACACACTACTCTCGCCTCTCTCTCTCTCTCCGCTCTCTCTCGCTCTCTCTCTCTCTCTCTTCTCTCTCTCTCTCTCTCTCTCGCATGGCTTTTCCCACATTTTTTGTTGTTAGTAAACACCTCCTGGACTTTCTGCGAACGAAAGGCCAAATAATATTATAGAGCAGCACCCTGAACACACCTAAGCTAGATAGACAACACCTCCTCTGGAAACGACACCAAGTGCAGTAATAGAAACAACTCAGAAGTACGCCAAGTACAAATGGTACAATGATTTCACCAAATATAACAGCAGCAGTTGTTTTTATGAAGACATGAAATGCTAAGCGATAACGCTTGTGTTTTGAAAAGACACTGAAATAAAACTGGCAAAACCACATTAGGAAGACTCCCCAGGTCATAGCAACAGTACTTTAGAAACACACGACACTCGATATGATCAATTCGTACAGGGAGACAGCAAATTCAACAGCAACAATCGCTATAGGAAGTCGCCGAATGCCATAGCAACTTCTACATGAGGAAGACACCAATACTATGACGACTGCTACTTACTTTTGGAAGACACCAAAACAGGTGTTATACCATTATTTTTGAAGGAGAGAACATCAAAAGCCACAGTGACAACCGCTTCAAGAAGATGCTAAATGAAACTGCCCAGGCTGCTGCTGTAGGACGTGACCAGAATGACAGCAACAACTGCCTTACGAAGAAACCCAGTGCACACAATAACAGCGACATAAGGACGACAGCAGATCAGGACCATTTAGTCCTGACGGCCCAGCCGTCCAGAAATGTCCTTAAAAAATGTCCAATCTCATTAACTGCAGGGCATCGAAAATCCGTCATAGAAATGAAATGTCGACGAGAAGTACTGGAAGGGAATAATTGGATCACATTGCCTAGAAGACAAAAGATCTCCATTGAGTGAGTTGGGGAGTGTGGTGTGGGGTGTGATGCGTGCGTGCATGCGTGGTGCATGGTTGTGTGTGTGTGTGTGTGTGTGTGTGTGTTGTGTGTGTGTTTGGTGTGTGTGTGTGTGTGTGTGTGTGGTGTGTGTTGTGCGTGTGTGTGACAGACAGCCAGCCAAAGACAGAAACAAACTACAGACAGGCAGACGGAAACAGACAGAGAAAGACAGACAAGACACACATAGGCAGACACACAGAAGACAGAGGACAAGGAAGGAACAGAAACAGGACAAAAATAACAGAAAACAGACAGGCAGACAGACAGAGCCAGGCAGACAAAAGACCAGAGAAAGGGACACGACAGACAGACAGAGGCAGGCAGACAGGAGACAGAGGTAGATAGGCAGAGGACTGGCAGGACAGACAAAAAAAACAGAAGACAGACAGGACACAGAGAGACTGGCAGACAGACTAACGATAGATAGAGAGGTCGTCAAAGTTACATGTTTGTTCGTCGCTTTTTAACTCGTTATAGACCTTTTTTTTTTTTATTTTCAGTATTGTTCACAAGCATTTTTGCCTAGCTACTACAACACATTCCCACCCCCTACCCCATCCAGCAACCCACCCACCTCTCCCTTTCCTCTACCCCCTCACATCCTTCTACTGACCCAAAAACGTGGAGCTTTGGCCTAGCTAGCCTGACTTGGCACAAGAGTGTCTGAGACACAATGCCTTGCAATACTTCAGACGCTCTACCCTGGCTTCCACAACATTCTGCCCCCCTCCCCCCCCCTCCCCACCCCCGCACTCCTTCCCTCCCCCCTTCCTGACAATCCCCATTTTCCTCTCTTCTTTGTCTGCTTTGATAATTGTCAGTGGAAACTCAACCATGCTGTGTTTTGATTACTAAGGTCAAAATCTCTCAACCAAAAGCGGAAAAAAATGGACTCCCCCCCCCCCCCCTCCCCCCTCATTTCTAGAGACGCTCAATTAATATTTAGATTATGTAAAAAGATTATCCGAGTAATTTTCTTCAGAGAGTGAAATGATTATGTGGAGTTTTCTTTAAAAAAAAACAACAAACTCTCTTCAATCTTTTCTGAAGTGAAAGTCTCCGATGTAAGTGTAAAATATCTGTTACTTTCTTCCTGTCTGGAGAGCGGGGTTCTGAGCAAAATTAACATATACTGTTAAGAACATCATGAAAATGGAATCTTGTTGGAAGCTTCCTAGAGGACACAATGGCCTATAGCTGGACTTGTCAGAGAAGACGAAAGCATCCAAAAGTTTGCTGGATTTGTCGAGGTGTTCTTTACCTGCTGATTGCTTGTGTACGGGGCGACGGAAATGCGCAGAAACGCCTTGATGAAGCGATACAATGGCAGAACAGCCTGTCCCTGGAAGAAAAAATAATAGGAACACATTCCCAGCAGGAGTGTAGATTTCCACACATACAAAGAAGAGAGAGAGAGATGGAGAGAGGAAGAGGGTTACCTGGCATCTCTTGGGGGGGCAGGGGGGAAAGGAGGAGAACGCATAGAGAACTCGCCGGATTAGTGGGTTTTACGTGCGTAAACGAAACACTCGTGGAACTGGAGTTTCTTCGATGTGATCGGGGAATTCCGTGCATGTGAGTGTTGTCTTGTGAGTTTCCGAGGTGAATTCGGGGGGTGTCTTCGTGTGTCTGCAAGTCAACACGATGTGTCTGCAAGTCAGTACGAATTGAGGCTTCATCCACGAAAAGGTTGGGTTAGCCTTGTGCTCAAGTTTATTTCTGCCGTTGGGGCAGGGGTTCTGGTATGCCCTCGACCGACTTGTGAAGTTTGGCTACCTGAGTTTTTGACTGTCGGTGTTTCAATGTTCAGTGATGGGTTCTGCATCTACCAGGGCGTTGGCTGTCTGGCAGTGTCCCTGCGACTGAGGGTGTCGTCCAGTGTGTGTCGTTCCTGTTTTGACCAAGGTGAGCGTGTAAAGTAGTGGAAATTCTGGAGGGCTGTAAAGTCGGCTGTTTGCAGATATTATTCATCAACTTTTGTATTTCAGTCCCCAGGGCTGAGAATTTTTTTTATTTATTTATTTTTTTCGCAAAGTTCCTTTTTATGTGAGTTCAACATGGGGGAAATTCTGTGGAAGGAGAGAAGAGAGTGAGGACATTTAAATGCGCGGAAGTTTGAAGGTCAAAAAAAAAAAACGACTTGAACTTAAAGTCGAGGAAACCGTAGATGTAGGAATAAAATGTGTTTCTGATCTACATTGATGCAGATAGGTGGATTAGTTTCAATGGTATTGATGTGCCAAGACAGAATCTTTCTTGTAGGCTACACTTGGTAGTGGTCGCTGGTGTACAGAAATATTGTTTTCAAGTTTGGTAAAGATTGGTTATTTTCTGAGAGTGTAGGTTGTGTCCGAAGACCGAAAACTGTAGTATTAAAGAGACGAGTCTGTCTCGCAGCGCGTGGCGGGTACAGAGGGTAGACTGCATGCGCTGTGTGTCGATGGATAGGTGACGGATGGTGGTACCCCCGGATAGACACGTCTTATAAAGGTTCACTTTTGGTGTTTGAGCGTGGAACCAAACTGGGTTGGATGGGCGAAAGGTAATTAGGGATTCCTGTGGTCAAAGGCCAAGGAAAAAGCCAAAAGAGACATGATGATTCAGGAGATGAGAAAAGAAGAAGACCCAACAAAGACTCCAAAAAAAGCAGTCCAGCAGAGCCAGCAAGGGCAAGTACAAGTAGTCTGGGCTAGTACCAACACCACAAAAGGGAAAAATCAGGACTCCAAAAGCACCCGCAACATTCTTCACGGCAGGGAGGCAGCGAATCATGGCCAAGAACAACAGTGCCACTCGGAACATGCAGGCAGAGTCTGCTGGACGGGGCAGATGACTGGGAGTGCACAGCAGACCTCCCAGAATGGAATAGTCACCCAGAGATTATCAGCAAGAGTGGCATGAGACCAGACATAGTATTACACTCTCAGTCAACCAAGCAGCTGATCATGATCGAGCTCACGGTGCCATATGAGAACAGAATGGAGGCAGCTCAGATCTACAAGACTGAAAAGTATGCTGATCTGGCAAACAGCCTGAGGAGAGAAGGCTATCAGGTCAAAGTCCTCACTGCAGAAATTGGAGCTAGGGGGTTTGTGGGGGAACGTCTGCATACAGCCTCATGAAACAGCTCTCAGTTGCAGGGAGGGAAAAAAAAAAAAACCAAAGCCCTGAAAGCAATGGCAGAAGCGGCAGAGAGGTGTGTCAAGTTGGATCTGGTCAAGGAGGAACAAAAGTGAACTTCATAAGGCTTAACTTTCCTACAAATATCAGGTGTCCCTGTGGCTCAGTGGTTAGTGCGCGAGTCATTAAGTGGAAATGAGCATGTCCAGAAGGGCATGGGTTCGAATCCCAGTCATGGCTCATCCCAATGGGGGAAAAAAAAAAAAAAAAAAAAAAAGCAAAGCAGAGGGCAACAGAGGGACATCCGGAGTCATGAACCGGGTGTGGGCCCAACCCCCCTAGAGTGTCAGGAGATAAGGGCCGAAACACTCGCTTGAAGGGGGCTTCTCTTCTGAGGACTCTCTGCTGCCACGCTCGACACGAGTTTCTTTCTACTGGGATTCTTACATTGATAAGTATTTTTTTCTAATTTATTATTAAAAGATTTGCAGGTGAATCAATGATTGTTATATATAATAGTAGTATCGGTTAGACTACTTAGTATGATTTATCACAGTTGAATTAAAGGAGAGAAATAGCATGATAATAATGATGTGTTCAGATACTTGGGAATTGTGCCTCAGAAGTCTACTCTTGGTGTATATATATAGTATATGGTTCTTGTTTTAGTCGACGGGGTGCGCCAGTATTCAAAAAAGTTTTCCTCAGCATTGTGGTGTCAGTAGGCAATGTTGAAGGTAATGTACAGCAGCACTCGGAAAATCCTTGTCGAACTTATGTAATTGGTGATTGTCCTAACGCTTGATGATTTCCGATGACATTTGCAGGAGTATGATTGTACCTGCTAGGAAATAGGGATACCCGGGTTCAATTCTATCATTTTGTTTGTGCTTGAGATGATGTTGATGATTCTATCAAGCATGTTATTGGGTAATATGCCCTGAACAGTGAATGGTACTGGTAGTCACTAACCGTCGGTTGTTCGTTGGAGTAAATATGATTTATGATCTTACTGAATCATCGTGTCTTGGAGACTTCGATGGGGACTGAAGTCGTAGAAGTATAATTCGGACGGTATAACCACTGTTATGAAGGAACGGTTACAATTATGTTCGCGGCCATTGATGGAAATAGAAAGTCAATGGAGTCGATTTAAATTTGTGATGGAAAGCTTCTGGTGAGAGAGAAGTTTGATGTCAGGGTGGCTGATTGTATAAGTCAAGGTTTAAAATTCCAGTCAGCTGTCGCACTTTGGGTTGTGACGTGTACATCCCAGGACTCTATTTCATGAGTCAATGTGAAATGCTACAGAAACATGAAAACACTCAGAACCGTCTACTTAAGTGAAGCAGCAAATAACTTTATTCTTCTGTGGTAGTAAGACATTTCCTTTTTCACAGGTTCCGGCGAGTTTTCTCTTGCTTTCTCCTTCGCACAGCGAATCAGTGAGGGTCGGCCTCTCGGGTTGGGGGGTCGTGTCTTACCTCCACTTCCACTGTCATCCCTGCCCATTCCTCTGCCTGGAATGGGGACGCACCTGGATTCGGCAGGGTGTGTTCTGGACTGGGTGCCAACTCCGACTTCTGCAATCCCAGTGGTTGCAGTTCCTCCAACTTCGAGTCTATCTTCTTTTTTTCGGGGTGGGGAAGCACCTCGAGGGCCCACTAGAGGTGTAATGTGCGGTACATCATCCGTGTGTGAATTGTGAGTGGTGTAGTTGGTGCCGATAGGTAGGGGACCGGACTCTTCGATTCATCACTACGTTATCCCAGCTGCCTCGTCTCAACGCTTCAGTGCAGGTCTTGTGTGTGTGTGTGTGTGTGTGTGTGTGTGTGTGTGTGTGTGTGTGTGTGTGTGTGTGTGTGTGTGTTGTGGTACATTGATGCGAGGGCGTGGTGAATCAGAGACAGACTTTTTCGTGATGACGTTTGAAAAACACTTACTGTATTGCCGTTTTTTTGTTTTGTGTTGTTTGTGTGTGTCCTTCATTTAACGTCTATCCACTATTCGTGATATTAGACCAAAAAAAAAAACAAAAAAAAAAAGTGAATGTGTACCGTAGTAATTGCGAGCGTGCACATAATGTATGTATGTATGGGTGCGCGTACACGCGAATGTGTGTGTGTGTGTGTGTGTGTGTGTGTGTGTGTGTGTGTGTGTGTGTTGTGTGTGTGTGTGTATGTGTGTGTGTGTGTGTGTGTGTGTGTGTGTGTGTGTGTGTGTGTGTGTGTGAGTGGAGGTGTGGATGTGTAAGTGTGTGAATATCTTTACACAAGTCATGAGAGAAGATTGACATGAAACAAAAATACTTATAACCAACAACTAACTAATCAATTAAGTCAAAAAAACGGATGATAGTATTAAAGAAAAACAAACAAACACAAACAAAAACAAAAAACCTTTGCTTCCCCCTCCCCCCTCCACCCCCCCCCCTTCCCCACTTTATCCACCCCACCCCCTTCCTTCCTTATCCCCCGCAAATAAAGTTAATAAAGAATGTTATAAGTATTTTTCCAATAGGGTGTGTGTTCTAAGTATACAAAGAATTCGTACGTTAAAACTGGAGACTGAAAAATAGCCTTCACAGTATTTTGCTTCAAATTTTGTTGTTTGTGTGTGTGTGTGTGTGTGTGTGTGTGTGTGTGTTTGTGTGTGTGTGTGTGTGTGTGTGTGTGTGTTTGTGTGTCGAGTGTCCAGCAGGGACTTTGAGTGAGAACTCAAAGTGCAAGATTGGGTTTCGGGTCACTTGAACAATTTAAGTGCTGTGAATAATATTTTGGGGGATTGTGTTTTGTGTGTTGGGATAGCCCGACCCCAGTAAGAAACTTTAGTGTAAAGACTACAGCTTGGGGAGAAGGAGGGTGTACGCTAAAGCATCGCGTGGGCATCTCGGTTTCGATGGAATATCAACCTTGTTTGATGTTTCAGCCCGGGATTACCAGGTGATGTAGTTCTTCACCCTTGTCCCTTCTGGTATTGGCCTTCAGTGGGCTGAGGTGTGTGTGTGTGTGTGTGTGTGTGTGTGTGTGTGTGTGTTGTGTGGTGTGTGTGCCTCTTTGGGGGAAGGTCATTACATATGAATGCACATCAGATGCGTGCACAGTTATGCATAAGGGGCCAAGTGGTGATGGTCGCGCATTGGTGTTATTAGTATAGTTGGATTCCTTTTTGCTTTGTTTTGTTTGTTTGTTTTCGTGTGGGGAAAACTGCATGTGTGTGTTGGATGTAAAGATCTTGGTGTTTTCATCTGCCATTCTGTTGGGGAGACTGCGTGTGTGAAATGCAAATAAAGCTTTCTGTTTGTGTACCATATTTCCCTTTGTCGGTGTGTTTGTTGTGTGGCGTTCGTACTCTTTGGTAAAAGAGGGAGGGGTGGTTATAAAGGGGTATATCCATACATTATCCCTGTCAACTGCCTTATACAGTGACATGTTACACTGCCCCCAACCCCCTCATCACCCCCCCCCCCCCCCCCCCACCCCTCACGCTCCTCCCTGAATCCTCTTCCCTTGGGCATCCCCACAAATCATAATACACGCAACAGGAATTCAGGCGTTATTGTCTTTCGTTCATTCAGGGCAAGAATGTATACATCAGGTCCTGCTTTTGTTTGTCTGTCTGTCCATAGGTTAACAAAATGACAGCATTGTTTGTAGAATCATTGTGCAGAAGTCATGCAATGTTCAGCTTTGCGGGAACAAACGGTGTTGCATGTAGAATGTCGAAGTGATCATGTTCTCTGTAGGGGTCCAGATGGACAGTGTTTGTAGGATTCCTATGAAGTAGTGATCAAATATTTAACGTCTGGGGTCTGGTTCCAAACTGTTCAATGGTGAACCCAAGGAAAACAAATCGATGGTTAATCAGCTTTATTAGTTAAAGAGTCAGACCGCCTACTGTTTGCCTCCTGTTTCTGACGCTTCTTATTTTAATTACTTTGTTTACTATCTTTTACATCTAGTTTCCTAGTACTACAGTGCTGTCGACACATCCCTTCAGCTAGCACAAATGGACCGCAGAAATGCAGAATCCCTTCAATATCAAGAACGTACAGGTCTCATGCTAATCGCGGCTGCCATTCCACTTAATCTATCATCGTGACTTTTCTACGTGAAAAACCATAAGCAAAAGCAGTACCACAAAAAGTGAAGAAAATAAAAGCATAGTGATCAATAGACAAGATGGAATGGATAGCTAGGGTCCACTATGAACAATGTTAACAGTCTAATTACATTGTCTACAGATAATAGCAATAAAAGGAAAACGGCAAGCGTGTCACTAAATTCCATCTATCTCCTGACAAAACAGGCGATACAAACTTTGTGTTTTCTAGTCTTATCCAGACAAGATTGTAGTAACTCATTGGTAACTGCTTGTGATCTATACTTGCTGGAAAATAATTCAACAACCACCATATTACGCTGCTTCTGTGCTCCCTCAACATCTTTTTTTTTTTAATCTGAAGGTAAAAACCTGGGCTGTTCTTGGCTTTCAAGATTCCCTCTCAAACTTCGGTGTGTGAACAATATTCTTCGCAGTAAATAACGAACAAGGTGGGTAACCCCTGCTCCCTGTGTGAACAATATTCGCAGTAAAAATAACGAACAAGGGGGGGGGGGGGGGGGGGGGGGGGGGTAAACCCCTGCTCCGAGAGTGTAAACAATATTCTTTCGCAGTAAATAACGAACAAGGGTGGTAACCCCTGCTCCCAGTGTGTGATAAATATTCTTCGCAGTAAATAACGAACAGGGTAGGTAACCCCTGCTCCCCAGTGTGTGAACAATATTCTTCGCAGTAAATAACGAACAAGGGGGGTAACCCCTGCTCCAATGATGAAATCGATACACGTCCATTACTCCGAATGAATGTTGTTTACAACACAGAAACACCTAGCAGCAATGACAACACGAGCACACAGAACAAACAGCAGCAATGACAACACAGCACACAGAACAAACAGCAGAAATGACAACACAGAGCACACAGTACAAACAGCAGCAATAACAACACAGGGCACACAGAACAAACAGCAGCAATGACAACACAGAGCACACCGAACAAACAGCAGCAATGACAACACAGAGCACACAGAACAAACAGCAGAAATGACAACACAGAGCACACAGAACAAACAGCAGCAATGACAACACAGGGCACACGAACACAAACAGCAGCAATGACAACACAGAGCACACAGAACAAACAGCAGAAATGACAACACAGAGCACACAGAACAAACACAGATAGCACCCCCCCCCCCAAGGAGACCCCCCCCCCTCCCCCGCCCCTCTAATAAATTAAAGTTCCAAGTTTGCCCATACACCCTGTACTTGACACATCTACATAGCAATAACAACTGGAGATGTAAACAAATACAAATTAACACTTACTGAAAACTGGCACAGGTTTTTCAATTTTGAATATAGTCAAATAAACCACACGGACAAGCAGTTAAAAAAAAAAAAAAGGTAACCTCAATTAGATTGGTATGACAGAACTCTTAAAATGAGGCAGGGAACAGTAGATAACGAACAAGTAGGTAACTTTTGCTCCCGTTATGAGAGAAATGCGTGCCAACAACTCCAAACCAATGTTGCTTACGACACCGAGCAAGAGTTACCCTACTTGTTCTTTATTTACTGTTTACTGTTCCCAGCTTCACTTAATATTTCCTTTACTATTCTTCACAGTCTAAGGCTGCCTGATGATTCCTACTGTTCCTCTGGACTCTTTGCAGTCTTTGCAGGAAGCAGTCACAGTCTCTTCAGGCAACTACACGCTTCAAATCCTTGCCTTTTTTTTTTTTTTTTTGGACCTACATAGTTTCTTGAAACTTATAATTGCTCAGATCAGTTCGATTTTTTCCGCGTTTGAAGATTGTAAATAACCCTTTTTGACCGCATATGGTTATCATACTGATGAGTTTATGGTCTATTTTTTTACGTTCAGTTGTGCCATTTTTGCACGAAATCAGATGTTACAGGAGCGATCGCTCTCCTACCGTCTGTCACTGTTTGTCTGTGTCTGTGTCTGTTCGTCTGTCTCTGTCTGCGCTCTCTTACTCACTGTCTTTTTAAGTGCATACGAGTATCTGTTAAAAAAAAAAAAAAAAAAAAAAAGGAAATGATACAATCCAGTGTGGCACTGATGGGATTTCGGTATTTCATTAGCAAGTGCTCATGTGCTGTGCAGTGTGTATCACGTACGATTTGCAGAACTGAAGTTGTTTTGAAGCAATATGACATTGAGGATTTTCTCGGGCATCTTACAATGTTTCTTCAACAAAGTCACTTAAGCTTACTAAATCACACTTTACAAGCATGCTCAAGCAATGTAAATAGAATGAGTGGGAGACATCTTGCCTTTCGAGTATTCTGAGTATGTGTGCTCGTACCAATTGGCAAATGTGTGTGTGTGTGTGTGTGTGTGTGTGTGTGTGTGTGTGTGTGTGTGAGTGAGTGATGAGTGAGTGAGTGAGTGAGTGAGTGAGTGAGTGAGTGAGTGAGTGTGTGTGTGTGTGGTGTGTGTGTGTGTGTGTGTGTGTGTGTGTGTGTGTGTGTGTGCTTTAATTAAAGTTTGAGGTTGTCTTTTAAGTGGTACGAACGTGTGAATGTATGTACTCACACTGGAAAATGTGTGCGCTTGTGTTTGCGTGCGTGCGTGCGTGTGGGTGCGGCGGCACGGGCCTTTAAGGCGTAAGTGGTATAAGTGTGTGAATGATGCACGAACTCACTCTGGTAAATGCGTGTTTGTGTTTGCATGTGCGTCTATCGTGCACACGCGTGCATACGTGTTACAATCGGTCCGATGTATAAATGTTAGCTAAGCACCCAAGGTCTGACCAGTGCCTTGGGTTAATGCACTGGTCAGATATCTGCCTGGTGTGTAGCCATGAGACCCTCATCTTAAATTCGTTCATTGAAATTATTAATTCATTTATCCATCAGCTTTAAATCGTGCGTGCGAAGTGTGGTATCGAAACTTAGCTGATGTACTGTTCAGCGTAAATAGTCCACACGCAGTTACAACTTGCTGAAACTGTACAACCCGGATTTGCTGTCAATAGACCTTACAAGTGCAACCAGATGTGGATATGGACAACATATCGGCCGGTGAACTGACCTGCATCCACAGGTCTCAAACACTGACAACATCAAATATCAAGTAAGAAACTGAAAGTGAATCCGCCTCCCATGATGCTTGACGATCCCACAATGTAAGGCGTGTGACGTATACGCAAGGGAGAGAATTCGTTACGCGAAGTGTTACCTATCCTTCAGAAATGAATTTATAGAAAACGGATTTCATTGGGTGAAAAAAAGGAAAAATGAATAAAAAGAGCTCGATATTCCGTAATTCGGTTTTATGCGCAGAGCAGTTATTAGGCTTGTCTTTTTTTCTTTTCTTTTCACCCTCAATTTTTTTCTTAATGTTTTTGTCGAATCGGGGAGATGTAGTGACAAATCTCCGTGCAATAAATTCCTAGTCAAGTGTGTAGAAGGTATTGTTACAATCAACACACTCGGCCGATTCCTGAGGAACGTCAAAAAAGTGGAATCCTCCAGTGTTACCAGAAACATCTCAGTGACTCACTTTCTCCATGACCAGTTGAAATTGTGGTAGTGTGTGTATTGATTAAATTAAAGTTCCAGAGCAAACGAATACATGAATTATTCACAAGTTTTCTGATCTGAGGAAACTCTGATCAGTAGTTTCAGTTTCAGTTTCATCAAGGAGGCGTTGTCGTGTGGACTACCTGGTCAGCAATCTACACAGGCAAATCGTGATCAATACGAACAAATCCCTAACAGGTCCATTACAGGGTAGTTAAAGATAATTAAGGAAAGAACATTGCAATTTAGTATGTAAGAAAGCAATGACATCTTAGTTTTCTTATACAGGAATATCAACGACTGCCCCAAAAGGGTTAAAGACGACTGTTACAAAGCCAGTTAGACCAGTACTGGAATATGGTTGCTCAGTCTGGGGATTCTTATCATTTAAAGGACATTGATAACCTTGAAAAAGATTGAGAAGAGAGCAGCACGGTTCGTAACAGGGAACCATATCAGAGAGAAGGGGAATACTAGGAAGAACATGAGGAAATTAGAATGGAACCCTTAGAAGAGAGAGGAGCTTTTATCAAACTTAATATCTTCTTCAAAGGCAGAGCTAAATAGTTTGATATACCAATGGAATAATTAGTATTGAATAAAAGTAGCACCAGGAGTGGCGGTCAATCTTATGCCATACCTGCATCGAACATTGACAGCCATCAACATTCTTTTTATCCTACTTCTGTACAGCTGTGGAACTCACTGCCAGGTGCCATGAAGATCGCCACAAATGTAGTCTCATTCAAGAATTAAATTGATATGACAGTCTTGAGATCTGCATGTTGACTGATTTTTGTATTTTGACCTGCCCAGATATTTTGTCATTGCCAGGGCCTGAATCTGGCCATTGCTTTTAGCTTTTTTGAGTGTCGTGTGTGGCTCTTTGTTGTCAAATTTCGCTCCAGGGGCCAACAGGCTAAGCCGCACTTTATTTTTATTTTATTTCATTTCATTTTACTTTTTAACATGTATGCTGGTGACTTACTCGTTTTTGAGTGAACCAGTATTTTAGGAAGAAGTAAAAAGAAAGAAAACGAAAGAAAGAGAGAGCAAGAGACTTGTGGTGGTCTTCTGCATGGTTGAGCAGGATAAGATTTCGAGTTGGTAGGGCAGGTTCGATGACTGCCAGGACATTAAAAAAAAAATTAAAAAAAAAAAAACAGCGTAAAGGCAGTCTATTGAGTTCATTTTTGTTACAAAACATGTAAAAGGTTGCAAGGCATGCCTTTTGTCTTAAAGAAACAAGGTTCCTCAAAACTGGACAATATGCTGTCCATTCTGGAGGTCCTGTATCTGGCACACACACCTCGTGACTCGACGCTGGACAACCTCCATGCTTTTTGATAATATTTTTTTATTATCGTTCATCATTCAAGCATCAGATCCCACTGGAGCAAAGGCCATCAACAACAATCCGCCGGCACGCCCTGTCCTGAGCTGCCCTTTCCAGTTCTCTCCAGGTGTATCTGGCTTTCTGCCTCTCTGCATCCAAGTCTCTTCTCCATGAATTCCTAGGTCTTCCCCTTCTCCTCTGTCCCTGTGGGTTCCAGCGCAGAACATGTTGCGTAATGTTGTCGATGGGCTTTCTCAATGTGTGGCTTATCCAATGCAATGTCCTCTTTTTTCACATCTTTTTCAGCAGGAAGTTGATGTCTCCGCTCCCACAGTTCCACATTTCTGATGGTGTCTGGCCAGTGGATCTGAAGTATCTGTTGGAGGCAGCTGTTAATGAATGTCTGTATTTTCTTGGAGACGGTCTTTGTTGTTTTCCACCTCTCGGCACCATACTTGAATACTGACTTGACATTAGAATTGAAAAGTCATATCTTAGTTCGTCTGCCGACAAGCATAGAGGTCCAAATGTTCTTTAATTGATGAAAAGCTATCCTGGCCTTGTCAATTCTTGCTTTGACATCTGCATCTGTTCCGCCTTTCCTGTCAATTGTGCTCCCCAGGTATGTGAACTTTTCCACCTCTTCTAGCGGGTCATCATTCAATCTGATGGGATCTTGCTTCTTTGCGTTGGCTCACAGTACTCTTGTTTTCCCTCTGTACATGTTCAGCCCAACCTGTGCTGAAACTTCTGCCAAGTCTGATGTCTTCTCATGCATTTGCTGATGGGTGTTGGACAGGAGCACCACATCATTGGCATCTATAGTCTAGGTCACCTAGCTGCCCAGTCATGGTCCACTGGATGCCATTCCTTTTAATTACAACTATATACAAGGGTCCCAAATTCAGCAAGCGTACCTCGGTGCTATTCTGAAAAACTATTTTCAGAGTTCTTCTTAAACACCACTTAAACTTTTGTTTCAGCTTTCGTTCTCCAAAGTTTGGATTATTTTAACTTTCTCCTTGCTTACTCTTCACAGAATCATCTCCTATGACTTAATACAAAAAAGAAAATGCTGTTCAGCTAACCTTCAGATACTCCAAATCCATTCAAGTCATTCCAATACTTCTCTTACTTTCCTGTCTCCCAACTGAAAAAACGAATTATCAGTAAACTGTTTCAATGCTGAGAATACTTTGGCTCCTTCTCATCTTGGTGATTTTCTTTTTTGTCTCTATATTTCACAGCAAAAGTTGTGCTCATTGTAGGATATTCATCTCCTCCACATCCCTGGCTTTCACACCAAGTCCGCTGATAAATGTTTCTTTCTGCCCAGGTCCCAACCACATGCAGTAAACTCCCTCTCTCACTCTACAGTTCTGTCATCCTTCAGATCCTCTCTTAAGACTACTCTTCACATCCTGAGAGATGTCCTTTTGTCTCCCCTTACCAACAGCTGCTCTGTGTGTGTGTGTATGTGTATACATGTGTATGTGTGTGTGTGTGTGTGTGTGTGTTTACCTAGTTTTTGTTTTTCATTACCAGTATTTTTTTCATGTTAAAAGCTTTTAATTCAGATTGAAGTTTGTTCTTATGAAATTCTTAGCAACATCAAGTTATTGAAGATTGTCATGCATATCTGTGCATGTGCTGTGTGTGTGTGTGTGAGTGTGTGTGTGTGTGTGTGTGTGTGTGTGTGTGCTTGTGTGTGTGGGGGGGGGGGGGGGAGGAAAGGGAAAGAGAGAGAGAGATTGATACATTATGGAAACTGTTGTCAGAGGACTTGGTATATAGAGCTTGCATGAATGGGGACTTTTTGTTAGTGTTATGCATATTTTCTGTGTGTGTGACTGCAGACTGATGCAGGATGGCAGTCAAACCAATGACTAAGGAAGTACAGAGACACAATGAAACACTACTGGCCCAGCTGGAGCCCGGAGACCTGATTGAATTTCCCAGGGGGGTGTACTCCCACTGGGCTGTTTATATAGGTGGTTTCTGACATCTCTTTCCTCTACTGTTACAACATTCATTGATGGAGCTTTGTAGATATGTAAAGTATGTTCATGATGAACTGATTCTTGCTGAAATATAATGGTTGGGGAGAAGTCACCAATGAAGCTTAATGGTGAACAAAGTCAAAATTCCTATAAAATTTTGTCATCAAAATTCCTATAAAATTTTGTCAATCAGTTTTATTCCCCACGAAGAAGATTTGCTCTAGAAAATAACTGTGACAGCGAAAGAGAATAATGGAAACACTGAATCAAGGAGTAGTGATATTTAATTGACAGTTTCAGTTTCATCAAGAAGGCATCACTGCATGCGGACTAGTCCACATACGCTATACCACATCCGCTTTGTTTTGAGACCACACTGCGCATGATTTGAAGCTGATGGATAAATGAATTAACAACAGATAAGACAATTGAAGAAGAGGGTCTCGTGGCTACAACTAACAGATCAATGTCTGATCTACACAGTAGCCCAATGTGCTGGTTAGACCTTGAGTGCCTGCGTAACAACATTGTTTTTTTTTTTTTTTTTTTGGTATTTGCATGTGTGTGTGTGTGTGTGTGTGTGTGTGTGTGTGTGTGTTGACATTGTTTTTGTATCAGCTGCAATATCCACCATAGTTTGGTTGACGGAAATTGTTATGACCAAACAATCAACAAATGTGCTGTTACTGTTAGCTGTGTTTATGGCAGAGTATTAAATTAAAGAACAATTGACTGTCAGTGTCACATATATGTGTGTGAGATTCTGGATTCTGGCAGTCAACCCGCAGACCTGTATGGTGTTCAGTGTGACTACTAGTCAGTTGTTCATGGGATTCAACTCTATAGGATCCATTTGGAGTAATTGATTTGCGTACAGCTTCAGTGTTTGATAAAAGGGGATTTTTGTGTACATTTTATTCATACATTATTCCAGTTTCTTCATGGACTGAATGTGTGTGTGTGTGTGTGTGTGTGTGTGTGTGTGTGTGTGTGTGTGTGTGTGCTCTTGATCATCTCAACACGTTTCCAATTTTGAAATTCTTGAGGATTTAAATACATGTGTATGTATGATGGAACATTTGTGTGTGTGTGTGTGTGTGTGTGTGTGTGTGTGTGTGTGTGTGTGTGTGTGTGTGTGATACATACATCATGTGTAGCTTTCACACTCCCTATAGGCACTACAGAAAGAGTGAACTTGTTGCCTGCAGGTAATGAAGAGGTTGTGCATCTCTCCGGGGATGAGAACGATGGTATCAATGGCCAGTTTGACACCAGTCATTTCTTGACCATCAGCGGTCAGCGATTTGGCAAAGCACTGGTTAAAGTTGAGAAATTCTGGAATGTGGTGGAAGGCTGCTTGGCCAAGCGAAACAACTCCAAAGATAAGAAATACCCGTGAGTTCAACTTTTATTTTGTTCTATCATTCAGTCAATTTGTTTTGCAGTAAATACAGCAGTAAGGCTTTAAATCAATGGTGACATTAAAAATAGGCGAGTCATAATCCCATAATGTAACATTTTAGCCATATTCTTAAACATTCAAGAAAATAACCAAAGCAGGCAGTCTACTCATGATTTAAATGTTTTTATTACATATTTATGTGTGTTTCTAAAAAAATTCTACAATCTTTATGATGTTGAATTCAGAAAAGGGAAAAAGAAAAAAAATGTGAAAGTTGCATTCAGTTTCATAGAATTTTGCTCTTGTCCAATAGTGAATGCTTGGAAAATTTTGATTACCTTTTTTTTCATCGAAGTAGTGGTCCCTTCAGCACATGAAGATGTTCAGTCTTGGTTCCCTGACTGAACTGCAGTCTGATCACCTCTTAAAAAGAGAACTTTTAGGAAAAGGTCGTTGAACACAACTATCCTGTGTACATTACTTTTGTGTGCATTTATTTCCAACAGCATAAGAACAGTTTTGGGTTTGGCACAAAATTTAGGAACAGTCAGATCAGAAATAACTTATGTTTGCTCCCTAAACATGTGTCCAGAACTGGGATCTGAAATAATGTATGTTTGGTCCTTAAACGTGTGTCCAGAACTGGGATCTGAAATAACTTACCTTTGCTCCCTAAACATGTGTCCAGAACTGGGATCTGAAATAACTTACCTTTGCTCCCTAAACATGTGTCCAGAACTTGGGGAAATGGTTACAAAGAAAATAGTCACCAAAGTACAGCACAATTCAGGTCAGCTATGTCCATGTCATGTTATTCAAGTCACCAAAGTACAGCACAGTTCAGGTCAGCTGTGTCCATGTCATGTTATTCAAGTCACCAAAGTACAGCACAATTCAGGTCAGCTGTGTCCAAATCATGTTATTCAAGTCACCAAAGCACAGCACAATTTAAGTCAGTTGTGTCCATGTCATGTTATTCAAGTCACCAAAGTGCAGCACAATTTAGGTCAGCTGTGTCCAACTCCAAGTCATGTTATTCAAGTCACCAAAGTACAGCACAGTTCAGGTCAGCTGTGTCCAAGTCATGTTATTCAAGTCACCAAAGTACAGCACAATTCAGGTCAGCTGTGTCAAAGTACAGCCCCAGGTGACTGTCAGGGGCCATGTCAGGGTTGATTACTTGTCAACCAGAACTATTATCCAAGTCTATATGAAATTCTGCCTCAGTGTTACAATGAAAACTGTCTATTGTTTCCATGTCTGTATGAAAATGTGTTACATTGTTAAAATGAGAACTGTCTGTTGTATCCACATGAGTTACTGTAAAACTAAAAGCCTTCAGTTCAGTTCAACGGTTTATTTATTTAATGTCTTTCCATCGCCAGATGATATTAGACATTTATTACAAAAAACAACAACAAAAACAACCATCCTCCACACTCAACTTATCATCCTTGCTAGTACATTCAAACCCACATCTGATATATATATAAATGTTTACATAAGTGAAATACTCTAGTGGTAAGCAAAATTGTTGATTTTTATGAATATTTTGCAATCTGTGACTGCGAAATAACCATGGCAATTTCAGCAACATATGAACCTTATAAGACAGTATTGACATTACCAGAGTTATTCATCTCAGTACCTTTCTCCTGATAGAGCGAGGTCAACACTGAGCATTCAAACAAAAGATGATGCACAGAAATGTTTTCTAGGCAGACACAAGCAATACCATCAGAATATTTAGTGTTCCAAGTATTTGTCCTTAATTCATGATTTAATCAAACAATGTGCCTTGGGCACGATGGTAAAGTTGCCATTTTTGGACTAAAATTCTGCTTATGGATAATATTATACCTGTCCATAGTTTGAATTAATTCACAAGAGGACAAATCTAGGGGATTGTTTTATAAATTTTCAGCGTTTCTATTTGCTCCTTCTTTTGCATGACTGTTTGCTATTTCATTCCACTGTATGCCATAGTGAGATGGCACCCAACAAAAATCAATTCTTATGCCTAGAGTTAATAAACAATGCAGTAAATGTTGTATTTCAAAAAGCAAATGTTTTCTAGCTCTGCGGTCCTGATGCTCCAGTGAAACAGATTGTAAAACAGATTTGGAATCAACAGTAAAATTTTTATTAATATAGTTGGTGTATATGTTATAGTCAAAGCCTCCAGAATTGCATATAATTCTGAGTATAGATTGAAAATCCTTTCCTAAATAAAACAATTTCCTGACATTTAAAGTTGGAATTATACGGCCAGAACCACTGTCAGATTCCACTACTGACCTATCTATAAACACTTTTAAATGATTTGGATAGCTGTTTTCTAAGTGTTTACGAACTTCAGTTATTGAAATATTTACATTATCACTTTTCTTTAACACAGTGTATTTATTTATAATCAAAAGAAACATTAAAGTGCTCCAAAGGAGGCATTGGAGGGTACTGCAGGAAATTCTGGTATAGCAGTAATATCAATATTACAATGTAACATAAAGTCAGATGTGTAGTTTGTAATTGGTTGATTATATAATATGTGTTTAGACCTCTTAGGAAAGCCTGTTATTAAGATAAAAGCAGAACTGGTATCTGGTTATATCCAAGTCAGTTTCACTGGAAGTCTGTCACAACATTACAACTTCAACTGACTGGTTTTTTTCCAAGAGAGTTCTACTGAAAGCCTTTCAGAACACTTCTTAAACCAATGGACAGTACATACTGTCCAAAACCGCATGACACAAGTCAAGTCTGTGGCAGTTGTGACAGAGTCCTTCCTTTTTCTATTGTGCAGACCCCTTCCTAAGAGGGAAATAATTCGCAATGCCTTGGAACGTATCGGCCGTGTGGGATACAACGTACTGTTTGACAACTGTGAACATTTTGCCACCTGGTGCCGCTACGGGAAGAACAAAAGTGAACAGGTGGACACTTTTCTGACAGGCATGGCAGTTGTTGGCGCCATTGGAGCGACGGCTGGGATCCTGTATGGCCTCTCCAAATCCAGTAGCAAGGAGAAAAACACAAAAATAGCCATGAGATCCTAGCCATGAGATCCCTGTTGTTAGTCAGTCAGGTTTAACAGGTTTTTTTAAAAAAGTCAAAACAAGATTCAGCACTATTATCTTCGAATCAAAATTCTAAACTATACATATCAAAATATCAGGAGAGGCTGGGACATATTTTGATGGCCATGTGATGGACACGCCCCACAGGATAGAGGCGGTAGGATAGGCATACTGAACTGACAGAGGGTGGGATAGTGAGGACTGAGGTATACAGAATCTATTTTGTGTGACAAAAGTCTAATGCATTTAAACTGCCCCAGACACAGCATTAATGTGAGAGATGGGGAAGGCGGAGGACATGTATACCACCAGTGACCTAGTGCCAGTAGACATTGTATGTAAGGCTGCGGTCAGTTTTCCTTTTCTTGATCGACAGCTGTGACTTTTCAGTGCAAGCATGTTCCATGTGTGCCTTACAACATCTCCCTACTCCTAAGATGTATTTTATTTTGTGTGTCCATTCCTGATTTTCCCATGATCAGCACCTGCATCCCTTTGTATTGGACAACATCAAACCTGTGATACAATAGTCATATAATTTGTAGAAAGACCTGTTATGATAGAAACAAGTAAGACCGTTATCAGCTACTTTCTTTTGGTTCCACTTGCTTAGTTTACGATAAGTGATAAACTCTAGTGGTCCTACTTTAGTGAAGTGATTCATATCAATGAATAACGGTGTATTAATAATTCATTATTTTTCATTGTTTGGACAGTCACAGTCACTTGAATGGTCTGTGGAGTAGCCTGCATCTGAGAGTTTTCAGAGCAAGTTAAACTACAGTGCAGATGGTCTGTTGAGTAGCCTTCATCTGAGAGTTTTCAGAGCAAGTTAAACTACAGTGCAGACATGGTTGTGATCTGTTATTCAGATTAACAGGAATTTTGTCGTCGTTTTTATCAGCAAACTGTTACATCAGACATTTGAATTTGTATTACAAAAAGTCACATATGATATTCATAGTTTGATGTGTGTGTCTATGACGTGCTCAGAGGCAAGTTTATATCTGTCTTCTTCCATTAGTCTGGACATTGAAGTGCAGAAACAACATACACTTAAAGTTAATACTTACAATTTACACACATATAAAAAAAAAAAGGTAATGCCCGTCACAAATCCTAAGGTCTATTGCACAGTTTCTTCCCTTTTGTTGCACAAAAGTCTGTCTTGATGCAACACAAAGGTACAAGCTCAGACCCCTTAGGTCTTCTTCAGGCAAGATACAAAACACTCAGGACGACGAAAATGAATGAGCAGTCACCTTATCTTCATCCACTTCAGCGCATTCAACACCCACTTTGGGTTGAAGTGGATGAAGATAGTGATTGCTTGTTCATTTTCGTTGTCCCGAGTGTTTTGTATCTTGCCTGAAGAAGACCTAAGAGGTCGAAACGTGTTGTGTTTTGTCTTGTGATTCGTTTTCTCTATGTTTTTTTTTTTGGGGGGGGGGGCAGTGTGCTATTACCAACATTTCAAATTTCAAATTGTTCAGATTTCCGCCTGTAGTCGCCTCATTTGGCAATTAGTGACAATGAGTTTGTACTGCTGTGCTGACTTGGAAATAAGCATCAATGATCTGTCAAGCAGCTGTATTCTAAAAGACAGTGAAGAGATGGAGTAAACACACACACACACACACACACACACACACACACACACACACACACACACACAGAGGCACGTGCACACACACACACACACACACACACACACACACACACACACACACACACACACACACACACCACCACCACCACCACCACCACCACAAGCATAAGCATAATCTGTTTTCCTAACTCTATCATGAAAAAAAATCCTTGGAGTACTAGAAAGACGCATTAAAGTAAAATCAACAGAAACAAAATAAATCGGGAAAAATGTACATCAATGTTAAGCTGTGACGGACTCGTTGACAGTTTCTGTTTTTTAAGAAATATGTGTTTGATTATATTTAAATGTATATCACCACAATAATTTTGTTCTGAATAAAAAAGCTGAATAAGTATATTGTTAACCACCATTATGTATTTTTGTGGGAGTGACTCATGCAACTTATGTTTGACTTGAAAAACAGAATAGTAAAATAATGCAGAGTGGAGAACGTCTGTACTGGACTTGTATTCTAATGTTTGTATGAAATCATTCACAACCAGTGTACACAATTTATTGATTTAACATCACACACATTTAATTCAATCATTTCATTTAACTGATTGTAGCAATTTTCTAATTTTTTTTTTCTTAAGGATTGAAAAATATCTTCAAGTGTGTGCATGACAAATTATTGACGTGTTCAGGCTAGTGGCAGCAATTGAAAACAAAATTGAGTTGCTGTGCATCTCTTTGTGTTTCTTCTTCTTCCATCAACTTTGTGGTAATTGTTGATGGTATTGTACATTCTGTACACTGGTTGTGCATATTGTAGGGAACGTACACCAAAGATGACTCTATGCAAAGTGGGGATGTGGATAACAATGCTTGGAGCTTTCTGTAATGGAGATGAACTGAGAAAAAAGGAAAGGAAGAAATGCAGATATATCTCTTTTGAGAAAGAAACCTGATTTTGAATATGTCGCCTCTGTTAGAAATGTGCAAAATGTTCATGTTGATGTTTGTGTGAAAAATTATATGTATGACCATTTGTGCTCCTGTTTGCTCTGGATGCTTTATTGGCCTGCATTTGTTGCCTTATACCTGGATGGCCTTGCTTTTGTGGCCTTGCTTTTACATGTGATGTATCCATCCAATTGGTCTTGCATTTAACATTGATGCAGATTGTTTTGAAAGCTGTTCATGTGTAATTAAGGCTCAAAGCTTTTTCCATCAGTGCAGGTAAAAAAAAAATAATGAACAACAAAGAAAGCAAGTTGCTGTGTTTGCTTCTTTTTCCACATGTGTGCAGATGATAATAAAATGCATCGTCAAATATTAAATACATTTTTGTGTAATGCAGTAGATGTTTCCAGATATTCAGTCATCCTGACTTAAGTGATCCTGTGAATTTTTAGTTTCTTCTTTGTTGTTGTTGTTGTTGATGATGATGGTGGTGGTGGTGGTGGTGGTGGTGGTTAGGTTCTTTCCTGTGGTCTTGGGTTGTATGTGAAAGTTCAGTCCACCCATTCCCCTCCTGATCCATATTCATCTTGGACATTTTGATTTTGTTGTGAGTAGTGGTGGTGTTGGTTATTTTCTATGGTCTTGGTTTTTTAAGTGATAAATTCAACACCTATATTTACCCTCAAAGCAGGTGTTGTTGTTGTTTTTTTTAAGTTATTACCTGTAGTACAGATTTATCACCTTGTGATAGCTTAACTTTGATTTGAAAAAAATGCGGGTACATGCTGTTTAAGGGTTTCAGTATGATTTTCAACATACAATAATTTCCTTTGTTTCAAATGTTTCAGTATCATAATTTCCTTTGTTTCAAATGTTTCAGTATCATTTTGAACATAAAATAATGTTCCATTGTTTCTAATGTTCCCATATTTTAATGGGTAATGTAGATTAATATTTTTACAGTTTTCATTTTTTCTTTTTGTGCTGTGCTGTCTCATAGTTGAGAAAGCAATTCAAGTTAAGACGCAGAAATAGAGACTGTTTTCCTTTTCCATTAATGCTTTTTGGATGTCCATACTTTGTATCATGCCAAACTCTTTCAACCTCCAGCAGTTGGAAAGTCCTGTTGGCCAAAATTTCATGGCTAAACCAGCAATGAAATGCCCAGTCACTGTCTTCTGTCTACCAACACACAAAATGAAGAACCTTTTTCTTTTTCGTTTAACATTTTTGTGAAATAGTTTTGTTATGGCTGCTAAAAATGGAAACAATGGTAAAAACATCAATTCCAACATGACAATTCCTTATATAACTTTTTCTTCCATCAAGCAGGCCTAAGAGACACCTGCAGTGATGGTGATGTAACCCTCTCATAGATACGAATGTTCGACAGGTCATACTGTTTGATGCCAGTCTTCCCAGGATGGTCAGGTTCCGTTTTGATTTTGTTTGGCGGATGC
>JADBJO010013584.1:0-15000 GCA_016801955.1 Conus betulinus | reverse complement strand
AGTCGTCCGTCACTCTCGCTTCCTGGTGTGCATTTTGCATCGCTGTCTCATCACAACTATCTCTGACCTGTGGAATATGGGGGGACACCAACATTCACCACAACTACCAGTCAGTCTGGGCTGATGAAGACCAGCAGTAGCTGGTCGAAAATTTCTTCAGGTAAATTCATCAGACTCTTGAGTCAGAACACACAGAAACAAGAAATATGGGGGATTCTCTCCAAGGGACATGCACTGCTATAGCACCATGATGATTGCTGTCACTCTGCCATACATTTCTCATCACCATGAAACTGTTTACAGCAGGAAGAAACTCTATGGGGAGCTTGACTTCCCTCCTACAGTAAACGATGTCAATGTGACTGGGAAAGGTTCACAGAGTGAACACGTTGGTCATGATACTATGGCAGTGGTCTGATGTACCACAATCGTTGTTTTTTCCCTCTGACACAAGTTTCCAGGTCACAGTGGAATTGTTCATACTCTGCTGTGGATAACTCTTGTTTCTGTCAGCTCTACCTAAACACCGAGATAACTCTTGTTTCTGCCAGCTGTACCTAAACACCAAGATAACTCTTGTTTCTGCCAGCTGTACCTAAACACCAAGATAACTCTAGTTTCTGCCAGGTCTACCTAAACACTAAGATAACTCTTGTTTCTGCCAGCTGTACCTAAACACCAAGATAACTCTTGTTTCTGCCAGCTGTACCTAAACACCAAGATAACTCTTGTTTCTGCCAGCTCTACCTAAACACCAAGATAACTCTTGTTTCTGCCACTGGGTGCCGCTGCATTCACTGGGAGAGGTTAGAACTGTGGCCATGACTGAAGGTCACCTGGAAGAGGGAGGAAAGGTCAAGGACGTTCTTGCAGGTTGTCCCAAGGCCATGGCTTCTTCCTCCTATACCCAGGGCAGCCGGGCCAGCTGAACAGACATGAAGCTGTTTGCAATGAAGGACAACACTCCCTGTCAGTCTCCTCTCCCTTCATTCATAGAATTGTCATGCATCCAGCTGATAGCATTTGAAACCTTCAGTAAAAAGAATGGGTGAAAATACGAACCAAAGTAATGCCACTGACACTACAAAGTGGGCCATGCTAATCCTTTTGACAAGAGTGGATGGACCTGATGCTGAATGAAGATGATACAACACATCGGGGCATCCCTCCAGCTACCTTTCCCTTTCCATTGCACAAAGGGTACTGCTTCCCCCGCCCCACCCATCCCCATACTCTCTACAGCTGGCTCAACGCAGTGTAAACGGAAAAAGCTGTGTCACATTACAAGTTTTCGGCACGCATCCCTCCCCCCACGAGTCCTTCAACTCTTGGCTCCACTGATTTTTTTTTTTGTAACCTCCATCTACACTCCACCCCCTCCCCCTCCTCCAAATCCATCATCATCTTCATCACCTTGACTCCATCTACACTCCACCCCCTCCCCTCCTCCAAATCCATCATCATCTTCATCACCTTACCCTCCATCTACACTCCACCCCCTCCCCTCCTCCAAATCCATCATCATCTTCATCACCTTGACTCCATCTACACTCCACCCCCTCCCCTCCTCCAAATCCATCATGATCTTCATCACCTTGACTCCATCTACACTCCACCCCCTCCCCTCCTCCAAATCCATCACCATCTTCATCACCTTGACTCCATCTGCACTCCACCCCCTCCCCTCCTCCAAATCCATCATCATCTCTCATCACCTTGACTCCATCTACACTCCACCCCCTCCCCTCCTCCAAATCCATCATGATCTTCATCACCTTACCTCCATCTGCACTCCATCCCCTCCCCTCCTCCAAATCCATCATCATCTTCATCACCTTGACTCCATCTACACTCCATCCCCTCCCCTCCTCCAAATCCATCATCATCTTCATCACCTTGACTCCATCTACACTCCATCCCCTCCCCTCCTCCAAATCCATCATCATCTTCATCACCTTGACTCCATCACATTCCATCCCCTCCCCTCCTCCAAATCCATCATCATCTTCATCACCGAAGCAGAAAAACAGCTATGTTAGACAGGGGGAGGGGGGGGGGAGGGGGGGATTTCTCGCCTTTATTTTCTTAAGTCAAGACTATGACACTTGCCGCAGCTGGAAGGAAAAAGACTTGGCATAACTTGACGACAGTCAGAAGCATTCATTCTTTCAATCAGTCAGCATGCATTCTGTCAGTCCGTCAACAGTCAGCATACATTCTGTCAGTCCGTCAACAGTCAACATTCATTCTGTCAGTCCCGTCAACAGTCAGCATGCATTCTGTCAGTCCGTCAACAGTCAGCATGCATTCTGTCAGTCCGTCAACAGTCAACATGCATTCTGTCAGTCCGTCAACAGTCAACATGCATTCTGTCAGTCCGTCACAGTCAACATGCATTCTGTCAGTCCGTCAACAGTCAGCATTCATTCTGTCAGTCCGTCAACAGTCAGCATGCATTCTGTCAGTCCGTCAACAGTCAACATGCATTCTGTCAGTCCGTCAACAGTCAGCATGCATTCTGTCAGTCCGTCAACAGTCAGCATGCATTCTGTCAGTCTGTCAACAGTCAGCATTCATTCTGTCAGTCCGTCAACAGTCAGCATTCATTCTGTCAGTCCGTCAACAGTCAGCATGCATTCTGTCAGTCCGTCAACAGTCAGCATTCATTGTCAGTCAGTCAACAGTCAGCATTCACTCTGTCAGTCAGTCAAACAGTCAGCATTCATTCTGTCAGTCAGTCAGTCAACAGTCAGCATTCATTCTGTCAGTCAGTCAACAGTCAACATTCATTCTGTCAATCAGCCGACAGTCAGCATTCATTCTGTCAATCAGCCGACAGTCAGCATTCATTCTGTCAGTCCGCCAACAGTCAGCATTCATTCTGTCAGTCAGTCAACAGTCAGCATTCATTCTGTCAGTCAGTCAACAGTCCGCATTCACTCTGTCAGTCAGTCAACAGTCAGCATTCATTCTGTCAGTCAGTCAACAGTCAGCATTCATTCTGTCAGTCAGTCAATATGCACAGCACCTTAGAGGCTTAGTACACTGCCTGTGTTCTGTCAGCTTCACACGGCTGATTTTTATTTCATCATGTGTGCTGAAATTTATGAAGAGATGTTCACCTTCCTTCTTTTCCTTTTCAATCTTCCTGTGTTCAATATCCTAAAGACAATAGAAATATGCATAGCTTTAGTTTAAAAATTCATTTAAGAGCACAGTGACACGATGTGTATATGTTTAGATGGCTGATGCTACACACTCCCCTGATGCTACACACTCCCCTGATGCTACACACACTCCCCTGATGCTACACACATCCCTGATGCTACACACTCCCCTGATGCTACACACTCCCCTGATGCTACACACTTCCCTAATGCTACACACTTCCCTGATGCATGCTGTTAATGCCTTCATTGTGTTGACCACAGCTTCAGTCAAGGCAGCAGCAGGTCTTGATGAGTGACAGTTGGTGTGAATACTGTCAAGGCAGCAGCAGCACTTGATGAGTGACAGTTGGTGTGAATACTGTCAAGACAGCAGCACTTGATGAGTGACAGTTGGTGTGAATACTGTCAAGGCAGCAGCACTTGATGAGTGGCAATTGGTGTGAATACTGTCGAGGCAGCAGCACTTGATGAGTGACAGTTGGTGTGAATACTGTCAACACCAACTGATATGGAGAGGAAAAAGCGGAGCCCAGTAAGTGCAATTACTGTAACATCTCACCTCCACTCCCCACCCCTGTATGGCTTCGAAATATTTTGTTTGCCCCTTAAGCCATTCTCTATAATGAAGAATGCTGAAACAATCATCCTCCATCTGATCAATTAGAAGGTAAGACCTCCCCATATTGAATTCAGGTTTCAAACTATGTCTAATTCCACCAAAAATTCACCGACCAAAAGTTAACCTGAACTGATGAACGTTAGATTTGTGCATATAAACCTCTCAACTTTAAGTCATGTTTTCATCAAGATGAACACAGAATCAGCCAATTTTCTACCAACTGATCACAGTTTGCATAAATCCTTGACGTGTTCACTTGCAGCTTTTTACAACTGGGTCAGCTAATCGTCCATCACTTGATCTGCCGAAAGTTCATCTGCACCATCTGAAGTTGTTGTGGCAGCGTAATGTTGTTCTGCTGATACATGATGAAGATTCGTCCAATCAACTTATCTCCCACAAACTCTGTGTGTGTGTGTGTGTGTGTGTGTGTGTGTGTGTGTGTGTGTGTACGCGTGTGTGTGTGCATGTGTGCGTGTGACGTGTGTGTGTGTGTGTGTGTGTGTGTGGTGTGTGTGTGTGTGTGTGTGTGTGTAAGTGTGTGCATGGCAGTGTGTGTGTGTGTGTGTGTGTGTGTGTGTGTGTGTGTGTGTGTGTGTGTGTGTTGTGCACATCACTATTATCTTATCAGTGACATGTTCCAGTGTGCATGCCAGGCTGCGCAATGTAACTCTAACAGTCAATGTCAATTTTCCTCTTGTGAAAAGTCGCTTACTTTAGGTTGCAAGAATTTTACAATTTCACATTTATTTCAGCTTTTTAAACATCACTGTGCAAAAAGAAGAACAGACTTCATTGCGGGAAAAATTAAAAAACAAATTAGTCGCTATTCATTTTTGTGCGCAGAGCAGTTGTTATGCTTATCTTTTTGCTTTTCTTTTTACCCCTCAAAAAAAAAAATTAATGTTTTTTGTCGAATCGGGGAGTTGTAGTCGCAAATTTTCATGCAACAAATTCTAGTCAAGCGTATAGAAGGTATTTTTAGAATCAACACCTTCCGTTTATTCCCTGAGGAACGGTAAAAAACTCAAGCTCGAATTCTCAGTGTTACTATAAACTCTCAGTGACTCACTTTCTCCATGACCAGTTGAAATTGTGGTAGTGTGTGTATTGATGAAATTAAAGTTCCAGAGCAAACGAATACATGAATTATCCACAAGTTTCTGATCTGAGGAAACTCTGATCAGTAGTTTCAGTTTCATCAAGGAGGCGTTGTCGTGTGGACTACCTGATCAGCAATCAACACAGGCAATCCTGATCAGTACAGACAAATTCCTAACATTACATTACAGGTAAGTTAAAGATAAACGAACGAAAGAAAGAGAGAGAGCAAGAGACTTTTGCGGCAGTCTTCTGCATGGGTGAGAAGCAAAGGACTGCGAGGTGGTAGGGGCAGGTTCGATGTCCGTCTGGACCTAAAAGAAAGAAAAAAAAAAAAAAAAAAGAAAAAAAAGAAAGAAAGAAAAAAAAAAAAAAAAAAAAGCATACTGGCAGCCTGTGGAGATCAGTTTGTTACGAAATGTGTGAAAGGTTGTAATACAAGGCGTGCCTTTTGTCTTCAAGACAGCAAAAGCCCCTCGAAGCTGGACAATTATGTTGACCATACTGGATCAGGATCAGGATTTGGAGTGTTGTATTAAAACAACTTAGCCTATTTAGGTTTTTTTACGTCCTTCTTTTTTTTTTTTTCTTCTTTTCTTTATTGGTGTCTGTTGGTCCAGTCGTAGACTAGCTCAGCTTTCTTTATTCATCAAATTCATATTTCATTTTAGTTATTAATTCATGTTTATCTATGAAGTTCATATATATATATATATATATATATATATATATATATATATATATATATATATATATATATATAAGAAAATCATGAAAAAGCAAAACAAGCTACATATTCTTGTGAAAAGTAGAAAATATAAAAAAAGATAACCTCATAAGGACACAAGTGCTGAGGGCCAGTTTCTTGGAATGAATCCGCAAGGGACTAAATTACAATGAAACAATAAATTCCAAGGATAAGTACCGAGCACCGTTCCAGCAACTTACAGAGCAGCTAGGTGTTGCAATGACTGCAAGAAATATTGAATTATAAACAAAGCTTGCTCTTATGTCTCAGATTGTAGAAATAGGGGGGTGGTAAGCCTTCATATCTGCAGTGGTAGATATATATGTATGTATGTATGTATGTATGTGTATACTAGGTGCACGTTTGATGTTGGTTGTTTGTATCATTCCAAAAATTGGTTACTCTGTTAATTTTCTCTCAAATTAGTTCTGGAATATTGCTTGAATATCTTATCTTCACTGTTTCTTGTAGTATTGATCTGTGGAGTACAAACAAAGCATGCTTTGTCAACATCATCAATGCCAGTAAATATCTTATATGTCTGAGTCAAGCCATATTATAAGTAGTGCAGCTGTTATTTTAATTTGATTAGTATTTTAAATGTTCTGGAGAAGTCGAACTTCAAATGTGCTTCGCTCATATATACGCACGCACGCGCGCGCGCGCGCACACACACACACACACACACACACACGCACGCACGCACGCACGCAACGCACGCGTTCATACACACACACGCGCGCGCGCGCGCGCGCGCACGCACGTGGAGAGAGAGAGAGAGAGAGAGAGAGAGAGAGACGAACAGTCAGCTGTAGAGAGCTTCCATGACGTCATCTCTGTTCCACGGAAGTAGTGGACATTCTTCCCTTTATAGATGAAGAAAGAGAGGACAACTCCACTGCCCCGCCACCCCGCTTTCTCCCCCCCCCCCCCCCCCCCCCCCCCCACACACACACACTGTTGTGCATGTGAAACAGTGTTTGAAATTAACTGAATGTATTAATCACATATCTGGCTCTTCAAGTCCTACATAATGATGACAGTCAGATCTAGTTGCACAGTGAGACGACTGCAGGCGGAAATCTAAACAAAATCTGAAATAAATGTCAGCAAACCCCCAAGGAAAACGTGGAAAAACGAATCACAAGACAAAAGACGACGCGTTTTGACCTCTTAGGTATTCTTCAGGCAAGATACAAAACAATCAGGACTACGAAAACGAAAGAGCAATTACTTATCACTTATCTTCAATCACTTCAGCGCAAGATAGACGTTGAAATCATGACAATCAGGTTGCTTTTTATTGCTTGGAGGAAAAACAACTGTATAAAAAAAAAAAAAAAATTTAAAGGAAACGATTAAGAATTTCAATTGATATGTGACAGTTTCGTACACACCTTTCTTTTGCTGATGTTGTTTGTTTGTTTTGTTCGTTTCTTCTTCTGTTTTTTGCACCCCTGTAACCATCGTCATCCATACTGTTCCCAATCAGGATATGTTTCTTTCAAAACCATCTCTCTGCCTCTGTGTTATTAAAACTTCTCTTGTTATTCTAAGTACTTCATGAAATCATCTGTAAAAAAAAAAATGAAATGATACAATCCAGTGTGGCACTGATGGGATTTCGGTATTTCATTAGCAAGTGCTCATGTGCTGTGCTGTGTGTATCACATCTGATTTGCAGAATTGAAGTTGTTTTGAAGAATATGACATTGAGGATTTTGTCGGGCATCTTACAATGTTTCTTCAACAAAGTCACTTAAGCTTACTTAAACACAGTGTACAAGCATGCTTTAGCAATGAGATACGGATGGGATGAGCGGAAAAGATTTTGCCTTTTGAGTATTCTGAGTATGTGTACTCGCACCAGTTGGCAAGTGTGTGTGTGTGTGTGTGTGTGTGTGTGTGTGTGTGTGTGTGTGTGTGTGTGTGTGTGTGTGTGTGTGTGCGCGCGCGCTTGTGTGTGTGTGTGTGTGTGTGTGTGTGGCGTGGGCGCTTTACAGTTTTGAGGTTGTCTTTTAAGTGGTAGGACTACAAGCGTCTGACTGTATTTACTCACACTGAAAAATATGTGTGTTTGTGTTTGCGCGCGTGCGTGCGTGCGTGCGTGTTTCGGCACGGGTCTTTTAGGCCTAAATGGTATAGGCCTAAGTGTGTGAATGTTGTGATGTATAGGCAAGAGAGAGAAATCGTGAGGGTACGTGTTGTGGGCGCGGGCGGAGGGGGTGGGAGGGGGGGGGGGGATGAAATAAACAGAAACTCAGTATATCAATTTTATGCGCAGAGCAGTTATTATGCTTGTCTTTTTAATTTTCTTTTTACCCCTCACAAGATTTTTTTTTTTTAATGGGGGGGGGGGGGGGGGGGGGGGGGGGGGGGGGGGGAAGGGGTGCGGTTTCGCTAACATTTATTTTGTTTAGATTTCCGCGTCTGCAGTCGTCTCACTTTGCTGCTAGATTCAATGTTTTTTGTCAATTCGGGGAGTTGTGATCGCAAATCTCCGTGCAAAAATTCTCGTCAAGCGTGTAGAAGGTATTTTTAGATTCAACATGCTGGATCAATTTCTGAGGAACGTCAAAAACACAATCTGGAATTCCCAGTGTTACAAGAAACCGCCTCTCAGTGACTCACTTTCTCCATGACCAGTTGAAAGTGGTAGTGTGTGTATTGATTAAGTTAAAGTGCCATAGCGAATGAATACGCGATTTATTCACAAGTTTCTGATCTGTGGATACACTGATCAGTAAGCTACAGGGACAGATCCCTAAAAGGTACATTACAGGTAAGTTAAAAAAACGAAAGAAAGAGAGAGAGCAAGAGACTTTTGCAGCAGTCTTCTGCATGAGTGAAAAAGGACAGGACTGCGAGGTGATAGGCATTTTCGATTTCTGCCTGGACCAAAAAAAGCAGAAGCGTATTGGCCATATATGGAGATCAGTTTGTTACGAAACATGTGAAAGGTTGTAAGGCGTGCCTTTTGTCTTCAAGGCAGCAAAGGCCACTTGAAGCAGGACAATATGTTGTCCATTCTGGAGGTCCTGTATCTGTGACAACCCGCCTCGTGACTCGACGCTGGACAATCTCCAAGCTTTTTGATAATAATACACTTTTGATTATAAGGGTCCCAAATTCAGCAAGCCTATCTCAGTGCTATTCTGACAAACTCTGTTTTAAGCTTTGCCCATCGCTCATTTTCCATTTATTATCAAAGTTCTTCTTAATGCCCACTTAAATAAACTTTTGTTTCAGCTTTCGTTCTCCGAAGTTTGGATTATGTTAACTTTCTCCTTACTGACAGTTCACAGAATCCTCTGACTTCATACAAAACAATGCTGTTCAGCTAACCTTCAAATACTTCTCTTTTTTCCCTGGCTCCCAACTGAAAAATGAATTATTAATAAACTCTGCTTCAGTGCTGAGAATACTTTGGCTCCTTCTCATCTTGGTGGTTTTCTTTGTCTCTATACTTCACAGCAAAAAGTGTGCTCATTGTGGGATATTCATCTCCTCGACATCCCTGGCTTTACACCAAGTCTGCTGACAAATGTTTCTTTTCTGCCCAGGTCCCAACCACATGCAGTAAACTCCCTCTCTCACTCTACATTTCTGTCATCCTTCACATCCTCTCTTAAGACTACACTCTTCACATCCACAGAGAGATGTCCCTTTGTCTCCCCTTACCAACAGCTGCTCTGTGTGTGTGTGTGTGTGTGTGTGTGTGTGTGTAACTGGATGGGTGGGTATGCAAGAGAGTGGGCATGGTGTTTGGGGTATGAAATAAGTATTGCATGACAGGGTAAATGCATTTTGGTGCCTGTGCTGTTTGTATGTGGTGTTTTTTCAAGTTCTCTTATTGTTATTGCTTTTTTTTTCATTTAGGAAGAGTTCATTTTACTCAGTAGACATTGTCTTATCATAAACTGCAGTTAAGAGTTAACAAAAAAAAAAAAAGAAAAAAGAAGAAAAAAAAACAGGAAGAAAATTTTGATGTAGCTTACTATAGGCCTACATGCTGTTTTCATGCATTAGAAATCATTTTTTCATTGCTGTAAATGAATAATGCACCATGAGGAACTTATGAATTACACTAGTCTAGTTTTTTATGTTGCAATGGAACAAAATCATTACATTTTTTTTCTGCTTTCATAAAGCATGGGAGTGGGGTGGGGGTGGGGGTGTAAGATGGTTTGGGCAAAAAGTGGTTATTTTTTCTCATGCTTTGTGTGCGCGCGCCCATATGTGTGTGTGTGTGTGTGTGTGTGTGTGTGTGTGTGTGTGTGTGTGTGTGTGTGTGTGTGTGTGCAGCCTAATATGGTCTGGTTTCTCTATATGTGTATACATGTCTCTTTGCTTAATTTTGTTTTTCATTACCAGTATTTTTTTCATGTTTAATGTTTTAATTCAGATTGAAGTTTGTTCTTATGCAATTCTTAACAACATCAAGTTATGGAAGATTGTCATACATATAGATGCATGTGCTGTGTGTGTGTGTGGGCACGTGCATGTGTGTGAGTGAGAGAGAGGGGGGGGGGGGGGGGTGGGGAAGCGAGTGAGAAAGAGAGAGAGAGAGGACAGGCAGATTGATGTACATGGAAACTGTTGTCAGAGGAGTTGGTATAGCTGGTATTACTTTAGTTTGATACAGTACTTGCCTGATTGGGAACTTTTTTTCTTTGTGTTATACATTGTGTGTGTGTGACTGCAGACTGATGCGGGATGGCAGGCAAACCAACGGCTGAGGAAGTACAGAGACACAATGAAACACTTCTGGCCCAGCTGGAGCCCGGAGACCTGATTGAAATTTCCCAGGGGTCTGTACTCCCACTGGGCTGTTTACGTAGGTGGGTTTCTGACATCTCTTTCCTCTACTGTTACTGTTCCAAAATTCATTGCTGGAGCATTGCAGATAAGAATAATCATTTTTTTGTAATATATATTTAGTGTGTTGATGATAAATGAATTCTTGCTGAAAATATAATGGTTGGGGAGAGTCACCGAAGAAGCGTAACAGTTTAATTGATGAAATTATTATGAACCAGACAATCAACAAATGTGCCATTACTATTAGCTGTTTTTATGGCAGAGTGTTTGCTTCTGTACATGTGGTGTTGAGTGTGACTGTGAGTCCGTTGTTCCTGGGATTTATTACATAGATAGGATCCATTCTGAGTGAGTGATTGCCTACAGCTTCAGCGCTGGATGAAAGGGGATTTGTGTGTGCGCTTTATTCATACGTTATTCCAGTTCTTCATGATTGTGTGTGTGGTGTGTGTGTGTGTGTGTGTGTGTGTGTGGTGTGTGTGTATGTGTTTTTGTGTGTGTATGTGTTCTTTGTGGTGTTCTTGATCATCTCAACTCATTTCCAGTTTTGAAATTCTTGAAGATTAAAATGCATGTGTATGTATAATGGAGCATTTGTGTGTGTTTGTGTGTGTGTGTGTGTGTGTGGTGTGTGTGTGTGTGTGTGTGTATGATTAGTACATTATTTGTAGCTTTCACACTCCCTATAGGCGCTACAGAATGAGTGAACTTGTTGCCTGCAGGTGATGATATGTTGTGCATCTCTCTGGGGATGAGAACGATGGTCTCAATGGCCAGTTTGACATCAGTCTTTGTTCACCATCAGCGGTCAGCGATTTGCCAAAGCACTGGTTAAAGTTGACAAATTCTGGAGTGTGGTGGAAGGCTGCTTTTGCCAAGCGCAACAACTCCAAAGATGAGAAATACCTGTGAGTTCAATTTGTATTTTGTTCTATCATTCTGTCAGTTTGTTTTGCAGTAATGTAGTAGTAAGACTTTAAATCAATGCTGACATATTTAAAATAGGCGAGTCATAATCTCATGATGTAACATTTTAGCCATATTCTTAAAACCTTAAGAAATAGCCAAACTAGGCAGTCTGCTTATGATTTAAATGTTTTTATCACATATTTATGTGTATTTCTCATAAATTTCTATAATCTTTATGATATTGAATTCAGAAAAAAGAAAAGAAAGAAATGTGAAAGTTACATTCAGTTTTCATAGAATGTTGCTCTTGATCAATAGCGATTGCTCTGAAAATTTTGATTACCTTTTTTTTTTTTCATCGAAGTAGTGGTCCCTTCAGCACATGAAGATGTTCAGTCTGGGTTCCCTGACTGAACTGCAGTCTGATCACCTCTTAAAAAGAGAACTTTTAGGAAAAAGTTGTTGACCACAACACTATCCTGTGTACATTACTTTTGTGTGCATTTATTTCCAAACAGCATAAGAACAGTTTTGGGGTTGGCAGCAAAATTTAGGATGAGTCAGATCTAAAATAACTTATGTTTTCTCCATTTGTATGGTGTTCAGTTTGGCTACAAACTCATCTTCCGTACATTTGGTACTAGCACCGTGTTCCTGGTGTCTTCAAACATGCGATCTTTGTGTACCAAACCAGCAATGTATAGAAAAAAAAACTTATGCTACTGCACTTAGCTTGGATACTTCTGGCAGAATCATATGCACCAGAACCAAGCCCTGGCCCAACGCCAAGTGGCCCAGCAGACACCTCACACTACCCTTGTGGAACATGCGATGTCACAGTCACTTGGGAGGACAAAGGTGTAGAATGGCCCAGGGGACACCTCACACTACCCTTGTGGAACAGCGATGTCACAGTCATTGGGAGGACAAACATGTTAGAATGCGAAACTTGTGGCTTTTTGGTTTGCAACGCTTGATGCCAAAGTTTGAACTCTCGCGATCCGAATAGTCCAACAGTCTTTGACTTGCACGGTGTGGACTGGCCTGGTTTGTGTCTGGGTCTTGGACTTGAGATTCATCTGGCATCTCAATCTTGCTCTACAACCGACTGAATCAATTTTGCCCCTCGTCATGCATCCACACCCACCAGAGCAAATCAACAAGATAAGTGGAAGCACAGACCCCTGCGAGTTGTAAACATAAACTTCCAGTCCATGAGAGGAAAGCGGTCAGAACACTTTGTTTCCTGGACAGTGGTGAAGTCAGACATCATCTCATGGCCACAGAAACCTGGCTGGATGCAGAGATTCTTGATACAGAGATTCTCCTGGATTTCTACCAGGCATTCCGTAAGGACAGGGTATAGAGAGGGAGGAGGCGTCCCTTGTTGCCGTGCAGAATACCCTGTCAAGCTGCCTCATTCCAGAACTGGCCACAAGCTGCGAGATGGTATGGGTAAGAGGTTCCACTGCAAGGCAGGAAAGCTCTACATGTCTGCTCATACTACCCGCAACAAGACTGCGGATAAAGATAGCTTGATGGAGTTCAGGGAGTCCACTCAACAGAGCAGAGTCATGACAAATGCCCACATCTTGATTGAGGAGATTGGAACCTACCAGGATGGGACTGGCAGCAGATGGTGTTAAAACCGGGAACACACTATGTCGAGCTGCACAACATGTTCAGCAGACCTTCTCCAAGATCATGGATTGGAACAGATTGTGAACTGGGCCCACCAGACTGGGAAACACTTTAGACCTGATCTGCACAAAACACCCGCATCTCATTCCACGCGTGGAAACCTGCCCGTCTTCAGACCACGATGTGGTATACTGCAAAGTAGTTGTTAGTTCCCCCAAGCCCAAGCAAGTACAACGACTCATCCCACTCTATAACAAGCAGACTGGGACAGTATCAGGACTGTTCTGCGGGACCACCAACAAGAAATTGAAGGGAAAACAGAGAGCCTCTCGACTGAAACACTGTGGTCAAAGTTAAAAGACACTCTGATCAAAGCAGTGAAGAAATTCATCCCACACAAAGTCATCACCGGAGGAGGAAACAGCCAGCAAGCTCTGGATCACCCCTGATTTGAAAAAGTTGATCAATCAAAGGGACCAGGGTCTACCGGCTGATGAAGAAACTTGGATGTGATGACATGCTGGCCACGTTCCACCAGTTACGGCGAGACGGTCCAGCGCAAAATCAGACGTGCGTACTGGAAATATATCAACCAGACACTGACTGAGGACGAGGAGGAAGACAGAGCCGCAAACGCTTCTGGACGTGATCAAACACCAGCGCCCTTTACAGCGAACATTCACAGAGACGGAATTTCAGCAGAAATGTAGTATGTCAGCCTCACCAGCGGGCATTACACCGAACTCCGCGTCCTGAGGGAGTTGGCAGAGGAAGTGGCCCCGATACTTACGACCATCTACAATTCATCCATATCGACAGGCGAAGTACCATCAGACTGGAAAGACGCTCTCGTGACACCGATTTTCAAAAGGAGAGCACTACGATCCAGCCAACTATAGACCAGTCTCATTAACAAGTGTGCCCTGTAAGATCTTGGAGCACATTGTAGTCAGCACTCTCATGGACCACCTCGAGCAGAATGACATTATATGTCCACAACAGCACGGCTTTCGCAAAGAAAAGATCCTGCGAGACACAACTGCTGGAGCTGACCGAGGAACTGTCCGACAACACCGAGAGAGGGAAGCAGACAGACATTATAGTGCTGGACTTTGCGAAGGCTTTCGACAAGGTGAACCACAGCCTTCTGATCCATAAACTTCACCATTATGGAGTGTCGCAGACAGGCAAAGTCAATAGTTGATGAAAAAAAAAACTTCCTCTCCGGCCGACGTCAAGCGGTGGTAGTCGAGGGCAGCACATCAGAGTTCTGCAGCGTACGTTCAGGAGTTCCACAGGGCTCGGTCCTCGGACCGTCGTTGTTTTAGTATACATCAACGACCTCCCAGAGCAACTCACTGCGCGGACCAGACTCTTCGCCAACGACACCACCGCCGTGTACAGAGTCAGGACATCAGACCACGATACCAACCGACTGCAAGAAGATCTGCATCGGCTAGAGCTTTGGGAGAGAAGCTGGGAGATGTCATTCCATCCATCCAGAGTGTACCACCCTCCCAGTGACCCCATAAGAGACAGCCCTTCACCAGCACGTACCAACTGCACGGACAGACACAGACCAGACAGTGACGTCGGCCAAATACCTCGGGGTGACCATTTCAAAACAATCTGTCATGGGACAAGCACATTGACATCATTTGTGCCAAAGCCAATAAGACCCTAGGCTTCTTGCGGCGCAACTTGAGGATCAGCGCATCAACCTGAAAGAGACAGCATACAAAAGCTATGTCCGCCCATTTTTAGAGTACGCCTGCACAGTTTGGGACCCCCTCCTCTGACACACATGTAAAAGAAAGCTGGAAGCGGTTCAGCGACGAGCAGCCCGCTTTGTGGTTAATAGATACCACAACAGATCGATGTGTCACCGCCATGCTTGACCGACTCCATGTGGCCTTCACTCCAGCAGCGTCGAAGATCCAGCAGACTGGCCATGCTGTATAAAATACTCAATGACCAAGTCCACTTCGACA
>JADBJO010013583.1:30000-47500 GCA_016801955.1 Conus betulinus | reverse complement strand
AGCAAAACAAAACCAACCAACCAACCAACCAACCAAACAAACAAAGAACCGACAACAAACAAAACACAAAACAAAAAGAAGACAAGTGATTCTTCATTGACGTTGTTAGATGAACAATGGTAAGGGTGGAGGGGTTAGCAAAATGACAAATGGAAAAGCGAAGGACTAAACGTTCAACGGAAGCGCAGCCTGTAACATGTTGCATCTTCACCTGGCAGCAGGGGGTGTCCACTGAACTTCCATCCCACCTTTTGTATGTAATACTGGACACGGGTTTTGGCTTAATGAAGAGTCTCTGCAAAGGTCACTTTGATCATGGTGATAGTCCACTCATTGAACAGTGACAAGCCACATCCTGAATCAGTCTCCTTCATATTAGAAAGCAAAATACAACAACAACAACAACAACAACAACAAACAACTAATATTACTACTACTACTACTACTTACCACCACCACCACCACCACCACCACATCACCACCCACCACACCACTACTACTACTATTACTACTACTACTACTGTTATTATTATTATTGTATCGATTTTTCAATTAATCAGTTAATTGATAACGACAGTTAATGACAATATGTAAATTAATACATGCCTTTCAGCTAGGTCAGGTAAACAATTTGTGGAAACAAATTCGGAAAGGAAGATGCACACGGATCTAATCTCACACACACACCACACACACACACACACACACACACACACACACACATATATATATATATATATATATATATATATATATAGAGAGAGAGAGAGAGAGAGAGAGAGAGAGAGAGAGAGACGCACGCACACACGCACACACACACACACACACACACACACACACACATACACACACACGCGCGCGCGCGCGCGCGCGCGCGCACGCACAAACACTGACTGCACATGATGGCAAGCTGCCAACACCTATAAAAACACTGACAGCACTGACCCCCCATATCCTGACGACTGCACCAGCAAGAAACAGCGCTGTTGATTTTATGCTAACGTTTTAATCCATCTTTTAACAGATGCCACTCCCAATTTGGTTGAGCACTGTTTTTAAATTGTTGTTGGTTAGCAAGACCATGTATGTATGTCTGTACACATGCGCATGTACACACCAACACCCATGCGTGTGTGTGTGTGTGTGTGTGTGTGTGTGTGTGTGTGTGTGTGTGTGTGTGTGTTTGAGAGAGAGAGAGAGAGAGAGAGAGAGAGAGAGGAGGAGAGAGAGAGAGAGAGGAGAGAGGAGAGGAGAGAGAGAGAGAGAGAGAGCCTTGGTAAGTTTGAGGTGGTCTGGAAAGCACTAGTCACTGCTGGACATCCCACAAAATTCCCTTTTCCATACCGTACCCACTCCCCGATGTGGGGCGCAGACAATGCCAGCATGCACGCATTTCTAGAGTGAATACTTACCATCCAGTTTCTTCACCACTACATACCTTACACCTGTGGACCCTTGTTCACTAGCATTAACGGGATTTCGGCATAGGTTGTTGTAATGGTCCTAATATCGTCGTAAACACTATGACATAATACCGTGGTCTTATCTCACTTACAATATACATCAATCTATTGTTTTTTCATTGATTAACGTCTATACCCCCCCCCCACCCCCCCCCCCCCCCCCCCCACCCCCCCCCCCCCCCCCCCCCCCCCCCCCCCCCCCCCCCCCCCCCCCCCACCCCCCCCCCCCCCACCCCCCCCCTCCCCCCACCCCCCCCCCCCCCCCCCCCCACAAACCCCCCCCCCACTCCCCCCCCCCCCCCACCCCCCCCCCCCCCCCCCCCCCCCCCCCCACTTGATATTTTCTCTATTTTCTCCCCTGGTTGTCTTGCTGCTGGACCCAGATGTTTTTTGACAAGAGAATGAGTTCGACGAATTGCGCAACTCCTCATCTTAAACAAACTCACTGTGCAAGTCACTTCTATTATCATCATCATGATCATTACTATCCATCCTTATTCACACCATCCCTTTCTAATTCCTCAGTCTGGTAGCGATGGGCGAGCAACGAGGTGGCAGGTGTAGGCACACTGCTAACCATAGCCGCAAACCTGCACTCAGGCAGCTAAGGCCGTAGGGTCATTCTCTGCTAAACTGGACCAGCAGTGGAGTTGGGCAGCCACTGAGCGACTGAGCAGCTCATTTTAGGATAGCACTGCTCACCTCCATAGCAAGAAAAGGGGGCTAGAGAAGGTGCCTTAAAACACTGCCTCCGTAATCTTTCTCTAACCAGTCCACAACAGCTGGAGGGGACCCTACTACAGCGGTCGAAATTCAAAGAAAAAGGTGCAGATTATTACTTAAACCCTAGACACATGGGTGTGTGCGCACACTTCTGGATTGAGACGATACAAAACAGGCCTCGGAGGAGAACAAATCTAATTGGAAAAAGAAACTCGCCCTGTATACATCGACATCGCAGCCTTGCATTAGACCCAGCTTGTGGAAGAGAGCGAATATTGTGAAAGCAGCTCTGGCTATACCATTTTTTGTGGGCGGAAGAAAAAGTGAAGATCAAATGAGAGGCTGTTGTCAGCTTTGCAGTGAAGGCAGGTTATGTTGGCAAGCTACCTCCAAAGGGAATGAACGACATGCTGATGACCATGACATTTTCTTTCATTTAGAAAGAAGCACCTGGCAATCATCAGAGCCTACGCACCGACCATGATCCACCCAAATGATGTGAAGGACAAATCTATGAAGATCTTCCTTTTTTTATATTGCTGCTGTTCTGAAAGTAGAAAAGCTGCCACATTTGGTAATTTCAAGGCTAGAGTCGGTTCTGACAGCGACTTCTGGGAAGGTGTCATCGACAAACACGGAATAGGCCAATTGCAACACCAACAGTGTCCTGTTACTCCATACCTGTGCAGAGCATGCATTGCTGATCACCAACACAGTCTTCTGCCTCTCTGCCATAACAAGACGTCATGGATGCATCTCCGCTCCAAGCATTGGCATCTCATTGACTATGTTAATGTCAGGGAGAGGGATAAGCATGATATAGGAGTTTCCGAATCCAACTTTGTTGCCAAATGCTGGCCTGGCCACCGTCTCATAGTCAGCAAGTTTAATACCCGGATCCAATCCAAGAGACGCCTGCAAGGTAAGAAAGAACCAAGATGGCTTAATATGACCGAGCTGGAATACACCAGAACGAAAAAGTTGTTTGTAGACTCTCTAGACGAATGCTTGGAATCCACCATTCTGGACAACCAGAATGTGGAAGCCAACTAGTCAACCTTCAGAGAACTGGTCTATAAGACTGCTACAGAGATCTTGGGACAAGCAGCCGAGAAACACAAGAGTGATCTGACAAGAACTGTGATATCATACAGCAACGACTGGATAAGAAACATCTGGACAAGCTTACATCAGTGACACCAAGTCCACCTCCAAAAAGATGCGTGTGCAGAACAATTAAAAAGAAGCTACGGAAGACGCAAGACACATTGCTAACCAACAAGGGTGACGAAATCCAAGAATATGCTGACAGGCATAATATGAAGTACTTGTATGATGCCTGGAAAGAAATGTATGGACCTGCATCATCGGGTTCATCCTCTCTCTCTCAGCGCTGATGGAAAAACATTGATCATTGACAAGGAAAAGATTTTGGAACGCTAGGCAGAACACTTCAAAAGCGTACTAAACCACCCATCAACTATCAGTGACAACTCCATTGACTATCAGTGACAACTCCATCACGCACCCACCTACAAAGAAATGGACGAACCACCAACCCTCTTGGAGACCCAGAAAACGATATTGTCCAGTGACAAAGCCGTTCGCTGAGACTCCATACAAACTTAAATCTACGAAGAAGGTGGCACAGCTCTGACTGAAAAAAGCTTGATGATTTGATTCTTCTGGTGTGGTAGCAGGAATCAATCCCATATGAGTTCAAAGATGCATCGACAATCGACATGTGCAAGTGCAAAGAGAACATCCAGACTTGTGACAACCACTGAAGCATGTGCCTCCCTTCTATAGCAGACACGCTACATGCCAACATTCTGCTGAACCGCCTTATAACACACCTTGAAGAAGTGCGTTTGCACGAGCGCCATATGGCTTCAAAAAAGAGAGAGGAACCATTGATATGGTATTTGCTGCTAGACAGCTCTAGCAAAAGTGTCACGAATAAAATACCGACATGTTCTCTACCTACGGTGACCTAACAAAGGCCCTTAATACTGTAAATAGAGAGGGCCTGTTGAAGATCATGGCAATATGTGGATGCCTATGGAGATTCATCTCCATGGTGTGGTAATTCCATGATGTCATGCAGACCCGTATTCAGGACAATTGGGAGACGGTTAGCCTATTCCCTGTCACAAATGGCGTAAAGCAAGTCTGTGTTTTGAAACCCATTCTGTTCAGCATCATGTTCTCTGCAATGCTAACTGATGCCTTCAGAGAAGGAGATGTAGGCATTGACATCAGATTCAGAAACAGATATAAATATGTTTAACCTCAAAATGTTCCGGCAAAATCTTACGTTGTAACAGACACCATCAGGGACTTCTGCTCGCCGATGGCTGTGCTTTCAATGCCAGCTCAAAAATCAACATGCAATCTAACATGAGCAAAAATTCTATTGCGTACACCAACTCAGTCTCTCCATAAAGACAATGAGAACAAAGTTCTGTGTCAGCCCGCTACAGACATAACCTATGATATGTCTAACATCACAATTAATGGTGTGAGACTCATGGCAGTGAGTAAATTCGCCTACCTTAGTAGCGCACTGTCCAAGAATGTCACCATCAAGGATGAAGTGAGCCTCAGAATTGCTAGATCAAGTGCAACCCTTGGCAAACTACACAGAAAGGTTTCGGAACAGAAGAGGCATCAGTCTAGAGATCAAACTGATGGTGTATAAAGTAGCTGTTCTCCACACATACTTTACGCATATGAAAAGTGGACAGCATACCAACGGTATGCCAAGAGGTGGGATCACTTCCACACAACCTGCCTCAAAGATTTTTAAAACATAAAATAGCAGAACTAAATTCCAAACACAGGGATATGTTCATAGGCATGATTCGAAGAACTTTTATGAAGACTTGAAAGGAATTTATGGACCTACATCATCAGGATCATGCTCTCTACTCAGCACTGATGGAAACACATTGATCACTGACAAGAAAAAAAAGATCTTCGACCTGGGAAGAACACTTCAACAGCATACTAAACCGCCCATCAATTATCAATGACAAAGCGATCGACCGGCTCCCTCAAGTGCCCAACAACAAAGAAATGGACAAACCACCAACCCTCTTGGAGACCCAGAAGAAAGCGATCCAGTTGCAAAGCTACTGGCTCAGACACCATACCAGCCGAAGGCTACAAAGAAGGTGGCACAACTCTGACTGAAAAGCTTCATCATTTGTTTCTCTGGTATATGGCAGCAGGAGACGATCCCGCATGAGTTCAAAGATGCATCACTAATCTGTTTGTACTAGTACAAGGGAACTTTGTGACAGCCACTGGGGCATTTCTTTCCTTTCTATAACAGGAAAACTACTCGCCAGGGGTTCTGTTGAACCGCCTTGTAATACACCTTGAGCAAGAACTTTTGCCAGTCGCCGTGGCGAAGTAGTTAGCGTCGCGGACTCCCGGCTGGGAGGTCGTGGGTCCGAATCCCATCAGAAGTCATATGGGTTTTTCTGCCCCGTCCGGCTCCTACCCAGAGTTGAGTTTGCTGCAGACTCAGTTGGGAAGACTGGGACCACACACTCGAGTTTCATCCACTTAATGGATGCGTTTCTGAGAGTGTTTCTCAAATTTCCTGATCAACACTGCAGGTGTCTGTATCTCTTGGGCCTGGATGATGTCGGGATTCATCATGAAAGGTAGCATAGAGTACAGCCCTGTCATGTAGTCTCAGACTGAATTGGAAATCCATAGCATCATCTTAGCCATCCTCATTCTCATCGATCAGCATAAAAAGAATGTCTCAAATTCTGCGGCCCTTTATGCCCTGCTCTCATGTTGACCTCAGTTTCGATGTCCTCTCCATATCTGTGGTTTTGGTTTGGTTCTGTCGGGGTCACCAACATCGGCGAGTCCATGGGGGCTGTCGTTGGACGGACGTGTTGGCGCCCTCTGGAGGGAGAGCTTACTCACGCCAGCTCCGCGACTAAGCAATTATTGTCGTCAATAGGGGGCTTAGTAGGTGGTGTCCTGCGTATGTAAGATCAGAACAGGCGCCACTGAACACCACCGAAGTGACTCGGTAGCAGTGCAGTGTCTCCTCCAGTGGGTTGCCTCTTGACGACTTGACATTTACTGCTCCCCGTGTGGATTGCTGTGCCAGGGCTGCGGCAGGGCCGACCGGGCTGTGGCGGTGGGCGGGGATTCGGAATGAGTGGCGTGGGTGCACTGCCTCTCGGGTGGCGGAGAGGTTGGGACAGCAAAAAAGAAAAAAAAAAAAGTAAAAAAAGAACTTTTGCCAGAGGGCCTGTGCAGTTTCAAAAATAAATAAATACATAAATAAATAAATAAATAAAAGAAAAGACAGATGAACCATTAATATGGTATATTGTTTCTAGACAGATTCACGAAAAATGTCGGGAAAAAAAATTCCGACCTGTTTTCAACCTATGTCAGCCTGACTAAGGCCTCCAATACTGTCAGTAGAGAAGGTGTGTGGAAGATATGACAAAGGCCTTCAATACTGTCAGTAGAGAGGGTATGTAGAAGATCAGGGCAAAATCCGGATGTCCACTGAAATCCATCTCTTTGGTGAAGCAATGCAATGCTGATATGCAGGCCCATATTCAGGACAACGGCGAGACATCTAGCCCATTCACTGTCACAAATGGCGAAAAGCAAAGCTGTGTTTTGACATCCACTCTGTCAGCATCATGTTCTGTGCAATGCTGACTGATGGTTTCAGAGATGGAGACGTAGACACCGACATCAGATTCAGAACATAGTATTTTACTGGATCCTTTCGAGGTTAAACAACTTTATGCTATAAAGTTGTTTACCCTCGAAAGGTTCCGGCAAAATGACTGTGCTCTCAATCAATACTGGCTCAGAGACTGACATGCAATCCAGCATCAGCAAGTTTTCCTTATCCTGCGCCAGCTTCGATCTCTCCATAAATACAAAGGAGACGGAAGTTCTGCATCAACCCGCGCCAGGCTGACCCTATGATGAGACTAACATCACAGTCAATGGTGTGAGACTTGCAACGCTGGGTAAATTCACTTATCTTGGTAGCGCACTGTCCCAGAACGTCACCATCAACGATAAAGTGACCATCAGAATTGCAAACGCAAGTGCGACACTTGGCAGATTAAACACCAATATCTGGAACAGAACAGACATCAATCTAGGATCAAGCTGAAGGTGTACAGAGTAGTTCTTCATATACTCTTTTACGAATGTGTGTAACATAGACAGGCTACCAATGGTATATCAAGAAGCTGAATCGCTTCTACACAATCTGCTTTAGAAGATTGGAAAAACTGAAATGGTAGAACAAAATCTCAGACACAAAAGTGTTCGACGAAGCAGACTTTTAGAGCATCCAAACAATTCTGATGATGTCTCAGCTACGATGGGCAGGTCATGTAGCTTGCATACCAGACCCAATCTACCCAAAAGACTCTTCCCCAGTGAGCTGCAACAAGGAACCTGTTCACATGGAGGTCACAAAGAATGTTTCAGAGACACTCTCAAAATATCCAGTGTATGTAAAGAGGCCCGCACCAGTAAGCATGAGCAAGTCCTCCACATTGCCTGTCCGAGCTGTCAACGCACATTCCGCGCACGCATCGGCTTGATCAGCCACCAACGTATCGACAAATCATCTCACTCACTCAACCCCAAGATGACTGAAGTGGTTCTCGTTGACTTGACAGACAAACTTTATTTTCTCCCCAGACTGGTGCCGATCTTGTATTATTTCAGCTGAGTGTAAAACTTATGGCGCGTTCCCGTCAATTGTCTAAGACCTGCTTATGCTAATACAAGCACATCTGTTTTATTACCTGCTTTACCCCACAGTTTTCTTCGCTTGATTCATTACAGACAGTACGTGTAGCTTTAAGTTGTCATTTGGTCTTTCTTCAAAGTTCCCAGACTGTTCCCCGAAGTCCATGTTTCAGTGATGTGTCGGCAGGAAGACACTTTAGGGACAGCTAGAGTGCAAACATTATTCAGAGATGATGCCCCCCCCCCCCCTACCCCCCGACACGCGCCCCATCCTGGTCTCCTCAGCCTTGCATTCTATGGGGGCCATGCCACAGCAAGGACATGACTTATGGATGCCTTTCTGCGATCGTTTTTTTTGCACCTAGTGCACACAGTTGAACCTACATGATAGCAATCACTTGAAAGCCACGCAACGTTGTGTTGGATGCTCTAACCACTTAACTATCAAATACCTGTTGTAAATCAGGAATTTTAACCTTATGAAGCTTAGTTTTGTTCCCCTTTTTACCAGATTCAGCTGCCACTGGTTCCTTTCTTAGAAACAAAATCTTTAGTGATATTAAAAGGTAATATTTTGTTCTCCTGATCTCATGTCCACTAATACTGTTGAAATGTTCAGATCACCTCTTTTAAATAACCCGATGTGGTCGTATGGACTCTAAACAACATTGTTTGCTCAAATTTGGAACCAAAATTCATCATCTGACTCTCTATGAATACAGTCCAAGGTACCCATCGTAACGCCCTTACATAGAAAACCCCGTTTTCATAATGTTTAAAAAAAAATCTACCACAGGGTCTACAGTCTTCCATTCCTTATTATCATTATTATTATTATTATCTTTATCATTATTATCAGAGAGACAGACTGACATACAGACACAGGGAGATTAATAATCTCAACTTGCAAATGGTACTTGCAATCATCATCATCATCATCATCATCATCATCATCATTATTATTATTATTATTATCATTGTTATTATTATTATTATCATCATTATTATTATTATTATTATTTTTTTATCATCACCACCATGGTCATCATCATCATCATCATCATCATTATCATTTTTAAAACTTTTTTTTTCATGCTTTAAACAAAATGCCAATAACAAATACACAGAAGAAAATCATAATCATAATAAGTGAATCAAACATAAAGCTAGAAAAAACAAGTAAGAGAGACAGAGTTAGGGAGAGAGAGAGAGAGAGAGAGAGAGAGAGAGAGAGAGAGAGAGAGAGAGAGAGAGAGAGAGAGATTGGATTGGGTTTGTGCGTGACCTCAAATGCTTTCAGTAAATGCTTTAAATCAAGATTTGGATGTTGGACAAACAAGTTGTAAAAACACAGTGGAGAGTACATGGGCAAACATGACCTATATCAACCATATGTAGTGTAACACACAAATATTAACTATTTGGTTACATGCGGGAACAAAAGGGGCCATTTTTCAGAAGCAAAAAAAAAAAATGATCACCTGAATTATATGTATGCTGATCATATGGAGAACAGATGGGCAAAGGATAATGATTGTCAGGCGAATCAAATGAATGAACACAATGCGATATAAGTGTTTATTATATGTATAACTGAATTTTGTAAAAGTATATTATTGATTGACCAGTCGTCAGATAATAATGGTGTGTATGTTATCCATTTGTTAGAAAATTTGTCTGGTTTAATTGTAAACAGGCATCATACTCTCTGATTTTATATCTGATTTTTTTTTTTTTCAGGAAGGCAAATACAGACAGATATCTGTGGATTTTGTTTCACTAGTTTACAAATGTACAAAATAGTATTTTGCAAACAATATTGAGAAAGAAAAGATGCTGTCTGTAAAAAATGTTACTGTCATAACTGAGCAACACAAATGAGTCTGTTAAATCGTAGATGTCTTGCATTTGTACACCTTTCTTTCATTAAAACAATGAGATTGTTCTGAAAACCCTGTACGATGTCACATTTCCAAAACATGTGATCAATACCAACCTTGTGTATTCCACAGAAATTACAAGTATCGTGATCAACTATTCCAATTTCCACACAGGATAATGTTCGTACCTAGGCATCGATGTACAATCTTCAACTGAAACTATTTAAGCTTTACGTCATTTATTTTATGTATATAATGGAAGCGCCATTTCCAGTCATGGACTGTTGAGAGTTTTAAGTCCCATCTGTAACAGCATTTTGGTCTCAAATTATTTTCTACCAGTATATCATAGTGCATTTTTTAGTCTTTGTTAATTGCAAAATTGTTCCTAAAAGAAAGTGATTCGTTTCGATGTTCATTATCCTTGATCGTAATATTATACTTTTACGCAGTCGTTTATTACCGATGTAACCAGCAAAAGTAACGAAGTCAATGTTCACATTATATTTTTCTTTGAACCGCATTTGCGACAAAATCTTCCCATTATCATAAAAAAAAATGTGCAAGGTTGTAGATACCTTTGTTTGTAAGCTCTCTGGAAACAATATCTTTTTTCCCTACTTGAATTCGCTCATCGCAAAAATTCGGCTCGGCAAGAAGTTCAGCGGAATTCTTAGGTGTACATTTACATAAGAAAACAATCATTGCCCCAAAGACATCCTTCCAAAAGTGATTGTATTTTGCCAAACGGAGACAAACTCAGGACTAAATTTATGAATCAGAGGCCATTTTGGAAAATTTTTCAACAAACTATGTTTCCATTTATGAGATGATTGTTTCGCTTTCCTAATCCAAGACAGCTTTAAAGATGAAACAATGTCTTTCAGTCAGAAATACCAATGCCACCATTTTTGATACTTTTGTGTGAAATTTTTGCGGCTAATTTTATCTGTTTTGTTATTCCAAACGAATTTGTAACAGATGCGTTGACATGTCTGAAAAAATATATCAGGTGGGTTCGGTAAAAACAACCACAAATGAGTCAATGTTGAAAGAATAACTGGTTTTGGTATGGCAACTCAGCCAGGAGCAGTTATCTGATGTTTACCCATACTTTGAATAAATGCTTTATATCTGTCAATCTTTCGAATTATTCATGTAAAAACATTCTCTCAGATCGTTCGTAAACTACATTCCGAGTATTTTACATTTTGATGGAATCCAATCAATTCCCAAATGTTCCATGTTACGGATGTCACTAGTTTTTCTGCTTCCCAACCAAACAGCGCTAGTTTTGATTTGTTCATATGGAGGCCTGACACACACCCAAACCGAGCAAGAACATTGGTACATCTTTCAAAAGACTTTCTATCCCCTGCAAGCAGGAATTCAGTGTCATCAGCGTATTGAGACAATTTGTATTCAATGTTATTTATTCTGATCCCGTGAATATCTGGATTTTCTCTTACCATTATAGCTAGCACCTCGACACAAAGTACAAACAAATAGGGGGTACGGGTCTCCTTGTCTGCATCCTCTTTTAACTTCCAGCCAATCTGATACCTGACCATTTACAATAACACAAGATCTTATATTGTTATAAAACACATCTACCCATCTGCATATATCCTCTTGAAATCTAAATCTTGTAAAACCTTAAACATAAATGGCCAATTAATTGAGTCAGAAAACTTTTTTTCAACATCTATGTTCAGCAACAGTCCTGGTAAATTGTACTTATGTAGGTAGGCTACTGTGCCATAGATTAATGTCAAATTATCGCCTATGTATCTTTTCTAATAAGTCCTGTTTGGTCTTCATTAATAACATGTGGTAGTACATTTTTCAAAACGATTAGCAATGCAAGAAGATCCAATTTCATAAATGACATTTAAAAGTGAGATAGGTCTCCAATTCTTTATATATTGTCTTGGCCTGTCACATTTAGGAATGCACGTAATGGTACCTTCCCTCTGTGCACAAGATAGTCCCCCCTTCCTGAAACTTGCATTTAGGGCTCTAACGACATCATCATTATTGTTATTGTCATGCGCCCTGGTAACAAACAAAATGATAAATGAATTAAAAAATAAGCAAAAAATGTTTGTTGTAGTAGAACTCGCATTGAAAACTCACCTTTACGGGATACTTGTTCCTCATTGGTTGGTTTCTGGTTTTGTTATTGTTGATCGTGTAGTTCTTGGGTTTTTAGTTTTGTTTTGTTTGTTTGCTTGTTTTCCGGGTGAGTAGTGATTTGTGCTTTTGTGGCACTTTGGCGGTCTTAGAAGAGAGGAAAAAAGTAGTTAGAAGGAAAAGAAGAGAAAAAAGTAAAGAAGCCTAAGAGAGCGGAGGAGTTGAACACTCTGCTCTTTTTGTATACTTGAATATTGTTGATTCTAGAGACAAGCAGCATGTACGGGAACCCTAACAGCCTCTTCTTGGCCATAGGGATGATGATGTCTGCTGCAAAAGAATTTTGACTTTGAAAAATTTTGAATAATAAGAATAAGGGTATGTGAATCCAGAGTTATTTGTTTATGTGGGGCAGGTTCAGCATCTGTGTGATTCGATAGAACAAAAAGAAGCAAAATGTCCATACTGAATGTATGAATTGAAAACACACCATTTGGTACGCATTTCAGCGGAATATTGTTGAATGATAAAAGAAGTTAGCGCAGATAGAAGGAAATAAGCTTTTTTTTTTTTTTTTTTTTTTTTTTTAAAAACAGGGGATAACTTTGAATATGGTATTCTGATTCGGTTTATTTAAAGAAAGGAGTCAGATGCGTGATTGCGTGTGGGGCGCATGATTGTCTTTGCATGTAAGTGTGTATGTCGAGAGCGCTGTGTGACAATTATTATCGTTGTTATTATTATTATGACTAGTAGTAGTAGTAGTAGTAGTAGTAGTAGTAGTAGTATCATCGATGTTGTTGTTAATTTTGTTCTTGCTATCACTATCATTATTACCGTTATTATTTGCGTTTATTTAGAAACAGTCTAATTTGCAGAATCTTTCTTGACCACATCAATTCCTTAAATATGTCTTTTCTTGGAATTCATATTGCCCTCTGTATCATACTGAAACAGTTGTCACTAGCATTACTGCATGCCAATCGTGAGGAGTAAGGCCAACAAGAAAATCGAAACTGAAGAGAAATGGGCCTCGCGAGATTTGACGTACGACAGACACTCTACATGGATAAAACAAAAAATACAGACATCATGATCAATGATGATCAATTGCTGTCCAGATTATAAAGGACCACGTCATTGTGTTGACTTCTATCGGGGGACTAAAAAAAAAATGTACATCTGAAAACAAACAAACAGACAAACAAACAAACAACAACAGAGTATGGTTGGAAAGTACATTATCGTGTTCGCCTGTTGAAATGTAAAAATATGTAGGCAGGTTTGAAAACTGTACGAACTGACCCAACAGATAGACATTACTCTTTGCACTCTCTAACAAGAGGATCAGTGAAGATATACAGCATGCAGAAGAAATTGTGTAAAACCTAGACAGTAGCAACGTATACGTATCTTTTGATATTGTGAAATAATTGACAAAGCAGAACCAAAGACTATTCAGCATCATGCAGGACAGACGCGTCAACTGTCTTGCACAAGAAGAAGAAGAAGAAGAAGAAGAAGAGAGGAGGAGGAGGAGGAGGAGGAGGAGGAGGAGGAGGAGGAGGAGGAGGAGGAGGAGGAGGAGGAGAGAGAGAGAGAGAGAGAGAGAGAGAGAGAGAGAGAGAGAGAGAGAGAGAGAGAGAGAGAGAGAGAGAGAGAGAGAGTCGAATTCGGATTCGGATGAATTTGTTTACAATAGGCCATGGCCCGTTGTGAAGGAGTATGTAAACGTTATATAAGTAATCTGTCAAAAACATAGGTGAGCCCAGTTTTTGGCCCCCCTGGTGTCTGCCCATGCGGCAATGTTGTTGACAGCTTCCTGCATTCTGTAGGTGGCTGTGCTGGTGTGTTCAGAAGATGTCCACACTGCCAGATCGTCTGCGTGTAGACTGTTGGAGATGTTCTTAGGGATGCTGTCTGTAATGTCGCTGATGAACACCAGAATCAGTGGTGGGGAGAGAACACCATCCTAGGGGACACCCTCTTTCAGCTCGACCTTTCTGCTGTGGATGCCATCCAGTTTGGCCCTTGCAGCTCTTCAGAAAAGGTAGTGATGGATCCACATGTACATGTTATTTCGCACTCTGGCCGAAGGAATTTCAGTGTGGGTCCCTTCTTCCATACTTTATCAAAAGCTCGAGACAAATGGGAGAAAACAGCGAGGGTTTTCTCTTCTTCTCCTTAAAGGAGTTCTCAACGTTCTAGACTAGGAGGGTGAGTTGATCGTCAGTGCTGCGGAAATTCCTGCTTTGGCTCTACTATAGGCTTCTACGTTTTCATCAGTGGGGGAGCTTTCCATCTTGTCCCTGGCTTGGTTTTAGTGTCTTGTGCAGGGCGTCAAGCTCTGATGTCCAGTAGGATTGAAGTTTCTGCGCCTGCCCTTGGCGATGGGTGCATTTGCTGCTTCCAGGACTGCCTTGCTAATATTTTTAGTATTTTGGTTGAAATCGTGGTGTGACAAAACTACTGAGGATGTTCATCTGTCTACTGCCTGCCTGAAGAGATCCCAGTTTGCGCTTTTGTACTTCCAGCTTGCTGGGAGTCTGATGACGTGGGTTTCATGGTGTCTCTGAACTGTGATAATCACTGGCATGTGGTGGCTTCTCCCAAGTTGGTTTGCAACATCCATCTGAACGATGCTGGAAATGACATCCTTAGCAAAAGCCAGGTCAGGGGTGCTTGGTGTCCGCCAAGCTCTGAAATAGAATGTGTGTGGATCGTCGGGTCTGTTGATGAGGATCAATTGGTCGCTGATGGCCCAGTTTTCAACATTTTCTCCGTCCTTGTTGAGGTCCCGGTAGCCCCAGCTGAGGCAGTGGCTATTGAAATCGCCTATGATCACCTAGATGTTGGAGGCAACAAGGATGGAGTCAAGCTGTATTGGCTTGTCTGGAGGTGAGTAGACATTGAACACTGTCATTGGCATGATCGGCAACACCAACTTGACTCCCAGAAACTCTGTGTCGAGATCAGCTTTACAAGAGCTCTGGGTCTCTGCTGCAGGGATATTGTTGCGCACCAAGGTGATGAGGCCTCCCTTTGTTCTGCCATCTCTGTCTTGCCTGAACACCTCATTAACCCTTATTTAATTTTTCCTTTTTTTTTTTTTTTTTTTTTTAAGCGGTGGGTGTTCTTTAAATGGGTCTCTTGAATAAAGCAGACAGCTACTGCATCTTCTCAAGTAAAGTGTAGGGGTTCTGCTTTCTTCCTTTGGACTCATTCTGCGTTCCTATGCGCAAACCTTAATGCTCTCTCTGTGCATTCCTTGCTCTGAGGTCTCTGTGTTGACCGTTGAGAATGCGATCCATCGTCGGTAAATGTGGGTGGGCCCCTTTGAGGCAGAGGGCCCGGCATCATCCCTCCATCTTCCACCGCCCATCCCGGCCACGGTCCAAGAAGACGACACCACAGCGGTCCAGCATGATCTGCTTAGCAATGTGTCGCATTCTGCAGGTTCAGCCAGTCGTTTCAAGCCAACGCTCCCTTGGTGGCCACTGAGGCTCCGACTTTGGTGGGTTTGTACTCTGGTGATGGCTTGTACTTGGCCAGGTTTTACTGTTTGAGTTTTCCTTCTTTCCTGCATCCTGCTCTTGAGGGAGGGATTGATTAGCCAGGGGTTCCACCCTGGGGCGAGAGGTTATAACGAGCCTGTTGACTACATGTTGAGCCCGTCGTAGGACACATGAGTATTTCAGTGAGGACAGCAGGGCACCTGTTGACCGGCCCCCTCTGATGGGGACATTGCTAGTTGGTTTTGGGCTCCTGATTGGTTCATCCAAGCTGGGCTTATTTCACAGCTAAGCTTCATATCTGAAGGCTGTGTTGCCATCTACCACCTGCTACCCAGTCGGTTGGGGATGATCGCCCCACTACCGAATGTAAGTAGTATGTCCCAGCAGACGAACCTAAAACCATAACTAAACAAACAGGTTCACATTTCAGTTACCCAGTTTACTTTACGTTTGAGATCTAAATAATCTAATGTGTTATATGTTTTACGTGGAATCTTTTGCTGTTCCATTTGTATTAATTCAAACCAAATTTTCCACCTGAGCGTATACATATAGTATCCCTGTTGGTTTCACCATATACAAGGTCATTTAGTGTCCTTATCTCTATTCTCGGGAATTTCTTCAAAGCGTAACAATAGATGGTCTCACGATATAGAGCAGCTTTGTTTAATCCCCATAACTCTGCCCAATATTGAACAATAGGATGAACTTGCGAGTGAAACAATGTCAAACACAGAACGAAAAAGTTGCAAGATCTTTGCATGCAAGTACAACACAAAGTTGGGAGGGGGGGAGGAGGGGGGGGGGGGGGGAGGGGGAGGGGGGAGGGGGCGGGTTATTTCCCAAACACGAATACACAATGACAGCAGATATTACTGAGCCATCATAAAACCATCGTTCTCTCAAAACTTAAATAACCACCCTTTCGAAACACTATGACGTTACTTTAATTCATGTTTACTTTTAACTGATGTGAAGCAGATGCTTTTTGTAAATGTTTAGCCATGTTGGTAGTACTGTTACAGTCTTAGATAATTAAGATTACATCATCAGCTCATAAAAGAATAATTCAAATGGCCCTCGGGACAGCATAGCTCCATGTCTTCCATTCTTGATCATTCAGTGGCTACCTCATTGATAAAATAGAGAAAATAATATTGGACTGCATACATCGCCCTGTCTTAATCCAGTTGCACATTCGATGCAACCTGTTAATTTCGCACCAGATCGAACTCTTGCTTTCACTGCAACGTATGTACTTCTATGACGTTTGTGCAATTTCCCATTCATACTACGTTCAAGCAAATTGACCAGAGAAGATGTCTGTTAATAGAATCAAAGGCTTCTTTTTTTTTTCAGAATCTGTACGTGCTACACACAATTTGCGATTGTAAGTAAAAACAAAAATTGTACAAGAGCTAACAAGATAAACACGTGGTAAACATTTGAATATTCTTTCTTAAAACCAGCCTGATCCTGACCTGTGATGCCATTTTCATCTACTCATTCTTGCAATCAGCTGTTGATAATCGTGTTGAATAGTTTACTGCTAATTTTGCCAAGAGGAATTCCTCTATAGATGTAAGGGTTATTTAAGCTTCCCTTTTAAAAGATAGGGAAGGGATAGACTCGGTCCAACGTCGAATGAGCGTGTCACTATCAATAACTTTTTAAAATATTTAACAACATACGAACGAAACAAACTCTTCACTTGAGTATTTAAACAATTCGTCTGTTATACCATCAAGTCCAGCTCACTTTCAGTGTTTACGTTTCCTTATTGCTAGCAACACTACATCTCTAGAAATTGAGCGGTTTATACTGTTACCTACATCTTTTCAAAAACATCATTAGGAACATCATTTTTATCTGTTTGTAGCAAAAGTTGAAAATGTTGGAACCATGTGTCAGCACATATATAGTGTTTCTTACCTGTTTACTTTCAAAACTAGTTTTACGAAATAAATCGTAAAAAATGAATTACTTTTGACATGTTATTGGGATCACACTAATTTATCTA